>JAUCBN010000029.1:18182500-18360000 GCA_035048815.1 Abelmoschus esculentus
CAAATAATGTTTTTGATGCTGCTGATGCTGGAGCAAGTGAAGATGTTTCTGGTGCATTCTCAGATGCTTTTTCTTCCTCCGAACCAGGAGCTGGACCTGACACTTCAGAGGAACCTGTTGTAGGAGTTAGTTCACCAACTGAAGAAGCTGAGCCTGCTTTATGTCCTGGTGCTGACGCTTTGCCAATTGTAGAAGCTGAAGTTACGACTGTTGCTGAAGCTGGACCTGCTGCGAGTGCTGGTTTTGATTTGACAGACAGGTTAGATGAGTCGCTTGAGAGATTAGGTTCTGAGGGAGTTAGAGGTTCAAAGAATGTTCATCATATGACAACTCGATCGAAAGCAGGAATTTATAAGCCTAAAGTTTTTAGTACAAAGGTAATACGTGAACCAACTGATGTGTTTCAGGCTCTAAAACAAGAGAAATGGAGGGATGCAGTGGAAAAAGAATATGATGCACTTGTGTCTAAGTGTACTTGGGATTTGGTTACTTTACCGGATGATAGGATACCTATAGGATGTAAGTGGCTGTTTAAAATCAAAAGAAATTCAGATGGTAGTGTTGCAAGATATAAAGCGAGGTTAGTTGCTAAAGGGTTTTCGCAAAAAGCTGGTTTTGATTACAGTGAGACTTATAGTCCAGTTGTGAAGCCGGTTACTGTTAGAATTTTACTAAGTATTGCTCTAAGTAAAGGATGGAGTCTTAGGCAAATTGACATTGATAATGCGTTTTTGAATGGTGATCTTGAAGAAGAAGTCTATATGGTGCAGCCGCCTGGATTCGAACAGGTGGATTCTAGTGGAAATCAACTTGTGTGTCGTTTGAGAAAGTCGTTGTATGGGCTTAAACAAGCCCCCAGAGCTTGGTTTGAGAAGTTGAGAGCATATTTGGTTGACAAGCTTAGTTTTGTTGAGTCTTTAGCAGATGCATCATTGTATTTTAGAAAAAAAAATGGTCATTGGGTATATGTCATGGTTTATGTTGATGATGTGGTTGTCACTGGTGATAATCCTAAGGAAATAGATGCAGTCATAAAGGATATTAACACAACTTTCTCTCTCAAAGATCTAGGAAATTTAAATTTTTTTCTAGGAATGACAGTTCAACATGTTGAGCAGGGTGTGATTTTAAGTCAAAAGAAGCACATTTTAGAACTTCTTGATAAGTTGAAAATGTTAGACACAAATTCTTCTATTACTCCTATGGTCACTACTCCTCGTCTCTCGGCCACTGATGGTTCACCGTGTACAGAAGAAATTCTTTATAGACAAGTTGTTGGGTCTTTACAACATATTTGTACCACAAGGCCAGACATACAATTTTCGGTTAATAAAGTTAGTCAATTCATGCAAGCCCCTCTAGATAAGCATTGGAAAGCAGTAAGAAGGATTGTCAAATATCTTAAGGGTACTATAGATCATGGCTTGTTCTTCAGTATATCCCCTGCACTCACTACTTTGGTTGCTTACTCTGACTCAGATTGGGGAACTAATACAGATGATAGGCGTTCCACAGCAGGTTATTGTGTTTTTCTCAGAGGGAATCTTGTTGCTTGGAGTTCAAAGAAGCAGGGGGTTGTATCCCGGTCTTCTACTGAGGCTGAATTCAGAAGTATAGCGAATGCGATGTGTGAGGTGATATGGATTAAGTCTTTGTTGACTGAACTTGGGTTGTCTCTTGCGTCAACTCCTACCATTTGGTGTGACAATACCAGTGCTATAGCTCACTGCTCTAATCCTGTGCATCATGCGAAACTTAAGCATGTGGAGCTTGATCTAAGCTTTGTCAGAGAGAAAGTTTCAGAAGGTACCTTTCAAGTTAGCTACGTACCAGCAGTGGATCAAACTGCAGATGTTTTTACCAAGCCTCTATCAGCAACTTTCTTTGTTCGGTTAAGGGAACGACTGAGGGTTCATTCGCCTGAAGAGCTGAGATTACAGAGTGCAAGTACAAGTTATGTTTTTTCTCGTTAAGCTGCTGGTTGAAGTTATTAGTTGTTCAGGTTTTTTTTCTTCTTCCAAGTTAAATACAAGCATGGGTTTGTATAAATTTGTGTTTACCACTGAAAGAAACAAAACAAAACAAAAAGAAACGTTGAGGAACAAAGAGAAGTGGAGGCATGTTAGGTGTCATGGCTTAAGCTTACTCAAGAAGCCGTTAGTAGTTATCAAGAAACTGTTAGCTATTATCTGTAAACTATGGTTCTGTTAGAGGTTGTTATGTGTGCATGTATATATAGAGGTATACCCCTCTAGGTGAAAGACAAGTTGAATGAATAATCAGAGTATTATTTCGTTTCTTTCCATAGCTCGTTCTTTATTCAAACAATATGAAGTCCTTGAAGCATTTCGACTTATGAATTCTTTGGAACAAAATTAGAATGAATATTCTCAAAATTGATTGTTACTCTAGTTCTAGGTTGAAACTCAGAGAGTTACACAAGTTTAAGACGTTATATATGAAAATCAATATTAAATGACGATTTTGTTGGATCTTGTCGGTCAATAAGTTAGTTGTTATTTAGAAAGCTAAGTTATAGCTTTACAATCCTTCTATATAAAGCTAGTTTACCTAGAAAGGTAGTGTATTTTCATTCTTCTTTATCTCAATACAAGATTCTCTGATCGTTATAAATAACATTAGACTTAGGCTGATGAGACATAGTAGAAGGCATTAGTTCTCTATTTTATTCTCTGATGAATCCATTGAAGAAAATGAAGAACAAGAAGCTGCCATTGAAGCTCTCCCTTCCTTCTCAAGTAAACGCAGTCACTTCCATCTTGTAAGTTCTTTTCTTCTCTAAGTTTTGGACCAAGACCTCATTTTTATTAGTAAAAACTGGTTCTTGAATCAATTTCTTGTTTTTGCATGATGTCTTCAGGAATGTGATAGATCATGAGGATGAATTGGTTTAAAGATATTCTTTCTTTCTTTGATTTCAAGGTTGATTTTGAATTCTCAATGGAATACCTTGAGATTGTCTCATTGGGTTGGGCAGTGAAGGTGTAGTACCAACTTGTTCCACATAAGTACTTGTGTTGAAGTTCATTTTCCTTGAGGGGAAATCAGATTCCAGGAAAATGAATTTCTGCGCCATTTATGTGGAACAAGTTGTACTACACCACCATTGTCCTTCTCAATCACTTTGACGGTCTTTAAGGTCTTTCAAGGAGAATTCAAAATATGAAAACACTTGATAACAATGGTAGAAGAAATAATTTATTGGTGTTCGGTTAGCTCGTGACGCCAAATATTTAACGTATCTCCAGTAAGTTTCTTAGGTTCCCAGATTCAATATTTTCATGGATTGATTCAAAGATATTGTTTCTTTCTTGTAATCCAAGGTTGATTTCAAATTCTCATTGGAATATCCTTAGACTATCAAAGATATTTTTCATTGTACTTGTGCAGTTGGTCATGCAGATGAACAATTAGGGTTAGGGGTCAAAAAAAATTAATTAAAAAATTAAACAATAAAGGAAAAGACAACATAAAAAAGTTTTAGTAATATTTTTTTCTTTTTTAAATCAAAGACATTAAAATAGATGATTTGGATGATGTTTATATGTGAATATCATATAAATAAATATATTATGTGTCTTAATTTAATTGGCTGAGACCGTATCCTAAATGGTGGAACGGGTACATGTAATGATTTCTCCTTCTCGGGAGGGACACTATAGGTGTAGTCCCACGTGTTTCACCTAAATGGTGCAGAAATTTATTTACCTTGAAAGTTTTTGTCTAAGTTTCCATGTCTTTTGTGACCGAGAGGAAACCCGATTCTAGGAAAATAAATTTCGAAGTAGTTTATGTCGAACAAGTACTACACCTACACCGTTCTTCCCAATAACTTTAACGGTCTTAATGTCTTCCGATGAGTAACCAATTAGATCCTGGAACTTGGATTCTACTTTACAAGTAACCAATTTTGTATAAATTCCTCCAATCTCATTGGGTGCAGTAAACAACCCCGATATTTCTCGAGTTTTTTATAAAGACATTTTATACAAAATATTAAAAAATTCAACAATGTTTTAAAAGTGTATTTATTTTTTTAATTGGATCTATAATTTAAATTTGAGATTATATTTTAAAATTTTGACAACATATTTATTCTATTTTTAATTTGGTCACTAGGCTAACGAGAGATATTAATATATTTTAAATAAAATTATTCTAAATCTTTTTGATAATTCGTTACATGAGTTTGCTGATTCTTTGAGGGATTTGGATTCATTGTGATTCAATATCTTATTAGTCTATACGTAGTAAGTCTTGATAATAGGTTTGAACAGAATTAAGGTCAATTTTGAACTTTTCTAAACTTTAGAGACCTATATATAATTTCAATAAACTATTAGCCTTTTTCCAAAAATTCTTTTACCAACTTGAAATTTAGCCGTAGAATATGCCACCTGCAGACTTTTAATTTAATTCTATATCGTTTATCCCTCCAATTTTAATCCTTGATCTTTTAGTGACCAAAATATAAAACAGACAAACTTAGCCTAATCCACTTTATAACAGAAATAACTATTACCCGTATCAATATTCCTAAGAATTGTATCGATTTAGTGGTGTCAAGTTCGATAAATTGGTTATTCTAGAGGGTCCATACCGATACACCTTCTTAAAGCGTAGATCAAAGGATTTTTAGTTAATATCGTCGGTTCTATTTTAATACACCTAGATACCATGTGACACACGTCGTATAATGTCAAAATAAAATGTTTTGTTCTCAAATGATAAAGGAAAATTAAATGTAATAAAGAAGAAGTAAGGGTTGATCCCACAGGGACTAAAAAACTTCATGACTATGCTTGTTCGATTGGTGATCCAAGAAGAAAGTTGAATAATATTTAAGTAAAAAAGGTGATTTGTCGAATAAAACTAAGTAACTGAAAATAAAATAAAGAAAGTAATTCAATAAAATAAAAACTAGCCTTAGGCTCTCGTTTTGACTCGATTTTATTGGAACATCGAAAAAGGATTTTTAACTTTAGAAATTTACGTCGGTACTTAGCCTTCAAGGTTCAATCCTTGTAGCAAAACTTTCAAACCGAATATCCAAGTGTTATCTTTGATATTGGTTTCATGGATTAATCCACCGACACAATGTTTGTAGATAAAAATATTTAAATCATTAAGACCAACTTGGATTATGTTGTTGCAATAATAACTGATCCGATCTCAATTTTCTCTTAACACACAATTTGCTAAGTGTGTTCCCAGGAAGTCGGATTTGCTTCAGTAGTCGATCTTTCCTCTCACACAAATAATCAAAATAATGTCTTGACCAAAGTCAATCTTTAGTTTTTGAAATTATTTTGATTTTAGATATAAGTTTAGAAAACTAAAAGAAGTAAAAAAAAAAATAAAGTTGTTGATGTGCTTTTCAATTATTTGAATCATTGCCCAAGGATCACAGTCTACCCTTACCAATGAGCTCATGAATCTTATAGTATGTCATTTGTATCCAATTTTCACTTGAATCCAAGATTCAATACATTTTTAGGTCAATATACAATTCAATAAAAATAGCAATGTTTTCAATGGATCGATATCAATAATTTTACTTTTAGGTGCGTTTCAATAAGTCTAATGATTCAATACATTGTTTTTGGTCATTTTCAATATATCCAATGTTTCATACCAATGGCAATAACATGATGGATAATAACAATGATTTAATGACAAGGTTCCAGGCTGGGGTGTTAAAAAATACTTAACCCGATTGACTCAATCCTATTATCCGATTATTTGAACTGAAATAATTAGGTATTTACCCGAACACAAATAATTGAGTATTTACCTTAAAAAATTTAGCCTGGGTCCGATACCTGACCTTTCATTTCTCGGGTTGGGTCCGGATCACAAGATTAAAAATTTTTGGGTACTCGGTTACTTTTAGGTACTCCGTTCTTATTTTTTATAATTATTTTAAATATTATTATTATTTAAACAAAATAACTTTATATTCATTATATTCCCAAATCAAACAACTTAATTTCTAAATCTCGATCCTCAAACTTTATTTTCAAAAAAAATTACGAACTGATTATAAAAATGAAAATTAAGATTTGTCGTAAAATAATAAATTTATTTTTTTCGTACTATGACAATAATCTATGTCGAATGGTCAATGAGCAATATAATGTGATTCGATATGTCCAATACACATCAATATGTTAAAGGAAGCTTACATAACACCCTACATGGGGTCTAATGCAATCTCTCTTGAAGTTCAATGTTATCAATGACAATGACAATATCAATATAAATGAAAAGGAAAAAAGCTTAATCCCAAGACACCAAATACACTCACCTTGATTACAGAGACTTTCAAGGCTCTCGAATTTCAATTTATTCGCCCTTCAACTTTATAGAATTTGGTGTAGAATCCTCTAAAACTTGAACCAGGTAAAAAATTAGGGAAAAAGTAATCAATGAATTTTGATGATTCAAAATCAATATTTAAGCTTAAACAAGTTTGTTGGCAACATAAATTCCATGGATTAAAGACCTATACACATGGTTTTATCATCATCTTTCAAGAACAATTCTTGAAATTAGACTCAAATCCTTCATAGAATTCAAAGACAAGTTTAATGGTTTCCCTAACTAATTCACTATCTTTAATTTGATGTAGAAAAATCAAACAAATACTAAAAATTAGATTGATGTGCTTGCTTATCCCTAGGTTAAATACAACAATAGTGATGCTTGCTTAAACCTTTGAGTTTGGTGAGAAGATGAAAGAGGAAAAGAGTGACTAACCTCGGTTGGGATTTATGATATCCTTTTTTTTCACATTTAAAAGCCTTCATCCTCCCCAAATCAAGGGAGAAATTGATATGAGGCTGCCTCCTTAACCCACCGATCAGGGATGGAAACGGGTCGCGTCAGATCGGATTTTCGGTATATCTAAACTCGACCCGAATATAAATTTTTTAAATCTGACCCGATTTTTTTTTAAAAAAATTTGACCTGACTTGACCCGAATATGAACTTCTTAAACCCGACTCTGACCCGACTCTGACCCGACCCGACCAATAGGAAAAATAATTTTAAGGATTAAATTGTAAAAAAATAATTTTAAGGGATTTAATTATAAAAAAATATTTTTAAGGACTAAATTATAAATAAAAAAATAATTTTAAGGACTTAATCATAAAAATATATAGCTAGAGAACTATTATAAATATCCTAAAAAATTTATGAAAAATTATATATTAGACACGAGTCAGGTCGGATCGAATATTTTTTACCCTAACACGAATCTCACTTGATTAGGCTGGGTAAAATGCACATCCCTACCACCAATCAAAAGCTTTATTTATTAAGTATTAATTCCATCTTTCTTTCTTTTTTCCTTTTCCATAATTTATTCCATAAAAGCATGACAACACCTTTCCTTCCAGGTGATAACAACAACCAAGTAGGCGAATAAAAACCTAAAAAAAATAATTACGAAGATGGATTCTTAATTTTTTAAAGTTTATACTTTTATTTTTAAATTTTTAAATTTTTAAATTTTACAATTTAATCACTAATTACTTTTCATTTTTTAAATAAAGTCCAAAGGCTAAAATTAAACTTAATTGAAGTTTCATTTCATATAATTTTAAAATATATTAGTTTTTTAATAGCTTTAATTTTTATTATTTTAAATTTTTTTTCTTAAATATTAAACAAGCTCTCAACCTTTTATTAAAATCAATCAACCCTTTAAATTTAATAAAAAAGTTTATTGTTGTTCGTTTATTATGTCTTTATTCACATATATATTATTACACTGTCACGATAAATTATTATATCAATATAACTATTAATCATGTCAACATCAATCATTGATATCACATTTCTTTAAAGAGAAGATATAATATATTCTCAATGATCTTTTAATGACATATTATTAAATAGATGCAAATCGTCACCTCGTTATAATAAATCCGCATGTCATGTAACTACTATAATTGTTAACGATGATTTTTGTTGATTAAAGAAAAATATTGATGCAAATCAAGGAATTCAGAGATTAATAAACCTGTGAAATTAAAAAACGGGAAATATTATTAATTTTAGAAAGAGAAAATTATTCCCCTTTGATTTAGTTATTTTGGTGCTATTATCGTTTGTCCTTCTAACCAACTTTCCCTCTCTTTGTCAGCCAAAAGTATAAATATTGGTTCCTGAAAAAGGTGAATAAAATTGTCTCCTTGATTCTCTCAAGAATCCATTGAAAAAAAATTGAAGAACAAGAATCCGCCATTGAAGCTCTCCATTCCTTCTCAAGTAAACCCAATCACTTCCATCTATTGTTCTTTTGTTCCCAAAGTTTTCGATCAAAGAATCCTTTTTTTTTTGGTAAAACTTGATTCTTGAATCAATTTCTATGGTTTCATTGTTGCTTTTATATGGTATCTTCAGGAATGTGAAAGACGATAACGGTATACTGCTTCTGAATCAAAAAGGGTTATCTTCCATTTCCAACAACAAAACTCCAGTAAGTTTCTTTTCGAATAGAATCATGGTCCTTTCTGGTTTCCATGGAAGAATTGATTGTTTCTTTCTTGGAATTCAAGGATGAATTTGTATTCTCATTAGAACAAAAACGAAGAATAAATTTGTCATCTCTTTGAATCTATTTTTTGTTTTTACATGATGTCTTCAGGAATGTGACAGATCATGAGGATGAATTGATTCAAAGATATTGTTTCTTTCTTGGAATTCAAGGTTGATTTTGAATTCTTAATGGAATACCTTGAGATTGTCTCATTGGGATGGACAGTGAAGGTGTAGTACTAACTTGTTCCACATAAATGGTGTGGAAGTTCATTTGCCTAATTGAGGGGAAATCAGATTCCAGGAAAATGAATTTCTGCGCCATTTAGGTCGAACAATTTGTACTACACCTCCATTGTCCTTTTCAATAACTTTGACGGTCTTTAAGGTCTTCCAACGAGAATTCAAAATATGAAAGACACTTGATAACGATGGTAGAAGAAATAATTTGTTGGTGTTCGTTTAGCTCGTGACGCCAAATATTTAACGTATCTCCGGTAAGTTTCTTAGGTTCCCAGATTCAATATTTTCATGGATTGATTCAAAGATATTGTTTCTTTCTTAGATCCAAGGTTGATTTCGAATTCTCAATGGAATATCTTGAGACTGTCAAAGATAATTTTCATTGTGCTTGTGCAGGTCATCCAGATGAACATGTTGTGGTCTGCAACCATTCTTTTTATCGACATGGACGGGGATCTCTGGCCAATGTTGTCCGTCGAACCGTATCTTTCATCCATGTGTACACATGCATATACATATAAATGGTGTCAACTTCCATTGAAACCTATGGTTGTTAGATACTATTCGATGCCATTAATCGGATTGTCTATTCTTATTCATGTTTTGCTAAGTTTTCTTGCATCGGAATCCACACATAAAAGCTCAGAGGTTTGAATCCTTGTGTTGTAAATAGAGCATATAAGGTTTAGAAGATGTTCCTACGATGACTAGTTTTCAGTATCATGTGTTTATTAATCAACTAATAAATTAAAAGGTAAACTACACGGATAGTCACTATATTATAGGGTTAGTATTTTCAAATTAAAAAAAAGGGAAGAAATCAAAGTTTGGTTCGAATATGGAAAAGAAAAAGAAAAGAATCAACCTTAAATTTGTTCAGATTTGGACGAAAATTAAGAAGTAATCAACTCCAAATCACTTCCAATTTTTTACCAATCGAAAAGGGAAAGAATCACACAAATTTGGGGATTTTTTATTTTGAATTTTTATAATTTTGGATATGAATTCTACTATAAAACCCTCTCCATCACCTTTGTAACACCACAACTCATGCACAATTGAAGCACAACACTTGCACAAGAGATTTCACACGAAAATTCTCCGGAGAATACTTCGATTTGTACTTGGATTTGTGTTGGAATAAGAACTTGAAAGCTTTTTTTAGGTATTTCTTATTTATTTATTTATTTATTTATTTTTATTTTAGATTTTCTTTTATTTGCTTATTATTATTAGATGTATATTATGAAAAATAATAAAATTTATCTTGTTCAAAAGTTTTAAAAATCATCCTTATTGTTGGATTTTTTTGAGTATTTTTATTTTGATTTATTCGATTTAAAGTAAGATTTTTATTTAAAATTTAAAACAAAAAGATTTTTTTCATTCCCACCATCGACAACGACGGTTGGCGCCGGTGGAAGGCAGCACGATGGTTCGTTTCAGGTGTTCTTCCTTCTTGAAGAACATCAAAAACTTTTGAAAGAATTTTTAAAGATGATGCTTTGATCTATTTTTTTTTTCTTGAAATAAAGTTTTTGAGTTTGTTTAAAAATTTAGTTTTATAATTATGGCCCAATAACTTTTATTAAAACCTATTCTATTTATTTTTGTTTTAAATGACTTTTTATTAATATTATCATTTTTTATAAAAATTTTAACCTTTATTAAAAGAAGGATAAAAATAAAGAATAAACTAAAATCTTGATCTTAATATTTGTTTAACCTTTATTACCTTCTTTATATTTATTTATTTATTATCCTTTTTAATATATGTTACCTTTTATTAATTAAAATAAAAATCTTAGCATTAGGTACTTAAATGCCATAGTTAAAGCCTTTTAAAATTAAAAAATACCTCACTTCAATTAATAAACTACAATTAATTACACTTTAACTTCAATAGGTAAAATTCACTTTTATATTTTTTAGGTTAATAATCACTAACTTAGAATAAAACCTTCAATACACTTAATTTTTTTTTTGTGTGTGTGTGATTAAAAAGTGAAACTTAATTAATGCGGTGTCTTACAAAGGGAGGTAACAAGTTAGCGTCAGAAATATTGGCGGTGATTAAAGTTTACTCTCCTGGCGGTGATTAAAGTTTACTCTCCTGGCGGTGATTAAAGTTTACTCTCTTGGCGGTGATTAAAGTTTACTCTCCTAGCGGTGAGACTGTTAAAATAGAATCAAATTCATAAATGGACAATATTTTAAATTTTATACGAACTTGCAAATTCCAACTTTAAAACGTTTTGTAATCGGTTAGGTATCAATTTTTGGACGTTGTGGGTTGCTAACCATTCTCCACGCGTAACCGACTCCTGAACCCATTTTTTTGTTTCCGCAGACCCTTTTTTTGTTTTCACAGACCAAAATTTTTTATTTTAATAAAAACAAAATGATTTTATTAAAATGGTCCATTTCTTTAGGTGATCCAATCACACTGTTTTTTTTTTTAAAAATTGATTGCGACTCTGTTTTAGTTTTTAAAGAAAATTCATCGAACCGTTTGAAAAAGGGTTTGTGACATTATGAAATTGTATTTTGAATTCAGATTTATTTTATTGGGCATTTGAAAGAATCTTAAAATAAAAATTTTAAACTACAGGCCTAATGTAACACCAGATCGAGAATGTTACATCATTAAAACGGATATAATTTGACCTCTCAAAGTGGAATTGATGCCTTGAAAAGTTAAGAGAAATATAAATATTTTAACAGAAGACTTGTCAACCCAAAAATCTCATATCTCATATGACAAAATGATGTAAGTCGGCTCAAATTCGAGACAAAGAAAATAATAGCTTTAGATTTTTAACCCTTCTGTCTATCTATCTATCTATATCAATATGTTTTAGTATTTGAATTTAATTTTAAGGTTTAATTTGGAACCTAAATATGTTTAATCAATTAGATACTTGAACATGGATTCTAATTAGATACTTGAACATGGATTCTACTATACAAGTCACAAAAAAATATTCTTGGTTTGGGGTCAAATAATTTGAGAACAAATCCAGAAATTCAAGTGTCGATTTGATTGAAGAAGCCAAGTTATAGAACAAATTTAAATTTTAACCCCTAATTAAATAATATTTTCTAATTTAAGCTTAAAGAGTAATTTTTATATTATACTTGTCCGAAAATAACAATGTTGTCTTTTGTGAATACACTTAGTAACAGATTTGCTAATAAAAATTAAGACCGAATTCGGTTATCATCGAGATAACATAATTTGAATTATTTTTTTATATTTTAAAATTATTTTATTTTAATAACGATAATCGTATTTAGCCTAATCTGAAAAATAGAATCTAAAGATTAATTTTATGTTATTGATTTATTAAAGAGAAAAATAAATTATAAGAGTTAAACCTTATGGACTATAATAGATGTGTATCCAAAATAAAAATCATTTTTCAATGATCACTTTGAAATGAAGCTAAACAAAGCCTGAGTGTAGTTAATTTAATTATTTTACTCTTTAAGATTTACTTCTTTTATTTTTCTAAATTCGTTTTCTTTTCAAATGAACTTTATTTATATTTTCATTTTAATTCGCTTGATTAAACCCCACATTTTACTTCACAACATCACAACGAAGCAAAGTCTGATAGTTTTACAAGCCAGACACTAATTCTAAGATTATTCACCAGGAAAGGTAAGGTTTGGTTTATTTTTCTGGAACAAGACACAGAAAAAACGTAAAAACAAGACGAGCATTGAAACCAAGAAAACCTTCAAACCCTTTCAGTATTTTAACCAGAAATGTCAATGGTTTTGACATCAGGTTTCTTCACTTCCACCTTAGGAACAGTAACAGTAAGAACCCCATTCTCCATGGAAGCCTGAACTTGATCCATTTTCACATTCTCCGGCAACCTGAACCTCCTAGAAAACTTCCCACTGCTACGCTCCACACGGTGCCAAGTATCAGTCTTGTCTTCTTTTTCTATTTCCCTCTCACCGCTGATTTGAAGCACCCTGTCATCCTCAACCTCGACTTTCACTTCTTCTTTCTTGAGCCCTGGAAGATCAGCTTTAAAGACGTGAGCTTCTGGGGTTTCCTTCCAGTCGATGCGGGTGTTGACAAAAGCAGAGGTTTCAGGGGAACGTGTGGTGAGTGAAGAAGAGAAAGGGAAATCCTTGAAAGGATCCCAAACATCAAGAGAGAAAGGATCGAAGACGCTGCTCCTTCTGTTGCCGAAGAAACTTGGGATCATCGCCATTTCTCTTGCGCTATCGGAACAGGGATAGAAACAGATGCTGAGCAATTGGAAAAACTGAAGTTTTCGAGGCTGATTATTTTGGAGAATTCGACTCTATCTTCTTGCTGGTGATAAGCTACGACGTGTTGGGTATTTATAGGAATCTGAAGAGGAACTCTAGTACTTTCTTCAACTTTCTTCTGGTGTCTTTTTTCCATTTGGTACTGAAATCTAGTAACTTCACGAACATCACAGAATCATCTTCAATGGGCTGGAATGTACTGCTATTCAAGTTGGGCCATTAATTTTGAAGCCTACATAAAATTTGAGATATCCCATAGATGGTTCTGGATTTGAATTTTTTAATTTAAGTCAACCCAGCTTAGGTTTTTGAACCGGTTTGACTAGTTAAAAGTATTATTTTAAATAGGGTAAATTACTCCAATGACCACCAACTATTTGAAGATATTTATTTTGGTCATCTAACTAACGAACTCATTAATCAGGTCACTCAACTTTGAAATCCTACCTATTTGAGTCACCACCGTTAAAATTCTAACAAAAAAGTTAACAGTGATGACGTGACAGTTTAAAAAAATCTGTAAAATTACATATTTAATCTTTTAATTTATTTATTATTTTAATTTAATCTTAAATTTAAATTAATAAATAAAATTAATCATCTAGATGATGACACGTATATTTTACCATCTGATTGAAGAGAGATAAGATGAAGAAATAAAACCTACAACTTTAAAAAGGTTAAGAGTTAAACCCTAACTTTTAGGGTCGTAAGCCAACACCTAAACCACCAGACTAAAGCCAATTTTGATCCATGTTTCATAATAAATTTTATTTAAGGATTACTTTGTTAGATATTTAAGAATTAATTTGTTTGAATTAAAATTTAATGTTTTATATATATTTAGGGTTTAGAATTTAGGGTTATGGATTAGGGGTTTAGAGTTTAAGGTTTATGTGATTTAGAGTTTAGGGTAGAGTTGGAGTTTAGGGTTAGGGGTTATTGTTTAGGTTTAGAGTTATGGTTATTGTTTAGATTTAGGGTTTAGATTTAAGGTTTACGGTTTATGTAGTTTAGAGTTTAAGGTTAGAGTTAGGGTTTAGGGTTAAGCATTATTGTTTAGGTTTAGAGATTAAGGTTAGGATTAAGGTTTAGGGTTTATGTAGTTTAGAGTTTATGGTTAGAGCTAGGGGTTATTGTTTAGGTTTAGGGATTAAGGTTATGGTTAAAGTTTAGGGTTTATGTAGTTTAGAGTTTAGGGTTAGAGTTAGGGGTTATTGTTTAGGTTAAGGGGTTAAGGTTATGGTTAAGGTTTAAGGTTTAAGGTTTAGGGGTTAAGGTTAGGGTTAAGGTTAGGGTTAAGGTTTAGGGGTTAGAGGTTAAGGTTTAGGGTTATGAATTATAAAAAATTAATTAAAAAATTAACAATAAAAAGAAAAATAACATAAAAAATATTTGACAATAGTTTTTTTTTAAAATCAAAAGCATTAATGTTGATGATTTAGATGATGTTTATGTGTGAATATGATATAAAAAATAAGAAAATTCTACAACGGACGTCGAACACTACTGAACACCACTAATGTTGAACAATGTTGAACACTATTAAATTAATTAATAAAAATTTTAAATTTCAAGGACTCAATATGTAATTAATAAAAGAGTGATAAACTCAGCATATAATTAATAATTGCATGATTAGTCCTTTAAATTTTAATTTTTTATAAATTAATTTAATAATGTTCAACAGTGTTAAACATTAACAATGTTCAGCAGTGTTCGATGCACGTTGTAAACTCATCTAAAAATATATTATATATCTTAATTTAATTGGTTATAACCATATCCTAAATAGTAGAACGAATCCATATAATAATTTGTCGGGACTTACCCATTATCTTTTGGATAAGAATTATTGAAGTGTGTGTGGACCCACCAATAGGTTTGCCACGCGTACGGCTGATATGAATTCATAACCTCACTCTTCCATACCTAAGGTTTCCCCTTCACGTGGTCTCCTTTCCGACAAAACCAGATCTTGTTTTTTTTATTACCGAACACAGTTCCAATCTTATCCATTCACCACACCCTGCAATCACAGCATTACACTTATCCCTGTCATGGTTCCCAATGGTTTCCATCCACCTCTATATAAACACAGATTCAAGAACAGATAACACAAGGCAGACAGCCATGAAGAACACAGGGAAGAATACAAAGGGTACCGGGAAATCCTCGGAAGTGAGGAAAGATCGGAAATCCTGCACCGGAATGAATGGATCGCCGAAGAAAGGAGGTCACGGAGGGAAGTTCACCTGGGCCGGGGATGGTCTTTCCCCTGCTGAGATCGGAGACGACAAACAGGTTCTGGATTCCAAAGATCCAAACTTTGAAGACCCAGATGAGATCGTGACGAATTGATTGTGCCTGGTGAGGACGATGATGAGATCATGCTGACTGCTGGAGGAATAAATATGGTAGAATTGGAGAGCTTCATTTTTTGTTGATTTGGTTGTAATGATATTATTATCTGTGCTAAATCGTGAATAGATCTTTAAAACTTGTGTGGTTTGGTTGGGATGGTTTCTGGAAATAGTACGAATGAAATTTCCTGGAAATGAGATTGAATATTATTCTGTCAGAATTTTCCTGGGATCCAAACACTTGAAACGTAATGATTCTATTTCGGTGTCCACTTTTAATCATGGTGCAATCAAATAATTTTATCTGAGTCTTAAACCTATTTTTTATTTCATTTCATTTGCTTTATTAATATAAAAAAATCAATTAATTAAATAAATAATAGAAAGTGTATTATCCTTCGTCCAATAGTACATTATTCTGGTTACAAGCCCAAAATATATCTTTTACATGACTGGTCCAATAGGCTTGTAGTTAAACTAAACCCTAATTCGATCCTCTCATTCTTGCGTAGTCTATTCTCAATCGTCAGATTTCGTTAGATCTGACGGATGTGAGATGGAGTCATAGTTTAGATTAAAATATGTAACAGTGGACACGTATGATAATATTAGTACAATTAATTGAGGTATTAAAGTTTTTTTTTTGGATAAGCATTGTATATTATCCAAGACAAGAAATACATAACTTATAATCACATTTGGGCATTTATCCCCCTAAAATTTTTTTTAAGATGTGCAAATGATTCTATTTACATCATCCATGCGTATAACTCTATTCCGAGTTCGTATACAAATGATTTCCTTAATGCAACATAAAATGCTCTCAACAGTTCTACTCACATTCCTAAATAATCTCTTATTTCGTTCTTCCCACACAAAGTAAACAAAAACACCCAGGAAAACTTTAAAATATGAACTATCAAAGACTTTCTTTTTAATTTGGAATTCAACCACTGTAGCTCATCATTCCATTCAAGCATCATTCTATGTAATCTACACATTTCCAAGACAGCAGCTCATATGCGTCTCAACAACCTGCATCCAGCAAAAATATGGTCTCTAGTTTTCTGAGCAAAATGACAAAATACACAGCTCTCATCAACATCTCTCCCCATAGCTCTAATCCTATCTTTGGTCGGCAACCGATTAAGAATTGCCATCCAAAGAATCATAGAGTGTTTTAGCACATGTAAACTGAACCAGACCAACTTGTGCCAAGTAACAGTGTCTTTCTCTTCTCGAATCATTTCTCAAACTGAACCAACAATCCATATGTTGTGTTCCCTGTCAATTAACGCTTGCAACTTACTCCTTTGCTTCAGAATCTTTTTCAAACACCAACTATGTTGCTGCTTCAACTCCACACTCCAAATGTTACTCCCCTTTAATATATATACATGCACCCAGGCAACCCACAACGAGCCTTCATTTGTCAGCAGCTTCTTAAGCAATAAAACCAAGCAAGTTATATTCCAGGAATACAACCCCCTCAATCCAAGTCCACCCTCTTTCTTAAGATAACAAATCTGATTCCAGCTTACTCGAGCCCCATGAACAGGACTATCATTGCCCTTCCAAAAAAAACTCATACAAAGTTGCTCGATCCTCTCCACAACACCCTTAGGAAGCACTACTTGCCTACACCAATAGTTGACCATACTAAACAAAACAGCACGAATTAGTTGCAATCGACCAGCATAATTCAAATGGAGTTTAGACCACTGTCCAGCTTCAACTTCATCCTCTCAATAAGACTAGCATAATCTTTTTCAGATAGCATTCTTGTAACCAAAGGCACCCTCAAGTATGAGGTATTAAAGTTTTATGATACCTTAAGATTCATTTATAATTTAATGAGTAGAACTATAAATATTTAATAACTCATCATTAAATTAGCTCTATAAAATGTTCAAAGTCCAGAGAGTAATGCGTATCAAAATAAAGTTCATATACCAAATTATTATCGGGAATGTCTATATGAGAAATTATATTATGGGATATTTCTATCATGTTAATTATGTGACTGGGCAATAAAAATATTTATTTAATTATTTTTTTACTCATATTTTTATTAAGTGAATCCTCACTAACATTTATTATATTTTAAATTTAAAACAAATTTTACCAAGTGAAGATTCACTTGATAAAATTGATGAGGTAAAAAAAATAATTAAATAAATATTTTTTATTGATTGATCCCTAAATGACGTAGTAAGAATGTCTTATAATATAATTTCTCATATAGACATTTCCTATCCTAATTTGGTATATGAACTTTATTTTGATACGCATTACTCCCTGGACTTTGAACATTTTATTTCTTTTTTATGATATAACATTCTTTGGCAAATTATCATAAAATATCATAGAGTTCCATTATTAAAAAAAATGAGAGAATTTGTCTAGACATCTAAAGGTGCTTTATCCCTATTGAGTAAAGTACTGAAATTCATTATCAAATTTACGGTACAATAATCTAATTAAAGATTGAAAAGCGATAAATTTTGAAATTTATTAAAGCAAATTTTTTAAATATGTGTTTTCCAAAAGTTTAGAAACTTAATTTTTGGGTTGTGTTTCTTATTAAAAATAAATTTTATTGAAAAAAATTAAAATATTATTAAAAATTTTAATGTTTTAGTTGTTTGAATAACTTTCAAAATTTACTATTTTTTTATTTTAAATTAGATTATTGTACGATAGATATATTCGTAAATATAGATATTTTAATCCCATTGTTGTAAAAAAATTATTAGATGAATTTTGTTCATAATGTCATTCATGTTTTCAATCTATTAGATTCATTTTTTTTCGAAATAAATCATTATCTCTTTTCTACATGTAACTAAAGAGCGAATAAATATTAAATAATTATTTTAAAATAAAAAAATTAGATTAATTAAACCACAAATAACGTAGTTAACATGATTAATCTAATAATTTCTCCTTCAATTCAAGAATAGATTCACCAATCATACGAAAACAGCAAGGAGAGACTACTCACGGGCATCACAAACAGACAAACATATCAAACATGAAAAAAAAAAATCTTTTATTACCAAAGTGCAACCCGGCTGTCTTTGTGGCCTAGATTGTTTGTCTTCTCACTCTCTCTCTCTCCCATGTCATGTTTGAAGTCTTGACAGGTTTGTCCTGGCAGCCGAAGCACCCGTGAACTCTCACTTTTATCTGTCATTGATTCTCTAATTCAACAACCCTAAACTTACACATATAAAAACAATGATTTAGACATGGTCAGCTGCTATGTTCCACTTCCACATACTTGCCTTGCCTCCTCTTTATTCTCAAACATGTCCAAGGTGCAACGTTTTCTTTACATTACCATCTTGATTCTTGTCTTGAATTCGGGCCAGACATTGTGCCACACTAAAGGGATCAGGCTCGGGGGCTCGAAAGGGAAGCACCACAAGCAATCGAACACGACCGGCACCCGTGTATCGGTGAGGCCCTTCATGCAATGGGTTAAATTCGTCGGTGGCCTTAAACATTCGGTTTTCCGGACGGCGAAGAACAAACTCTTCCCGTCTTATAAAATCACCGTAGACAAGAATCCGGCGTTTGGAGACTTCACCAGCATTCAGGATGCCATTGATTCCCTGCCTTTCATCAACCTTGTGAGAGTGGTCATCAAGATCCATGCAGGGGTATACACGTGAGTTCATATAATTTTACGCCAAATAGTTCTGGATTGTCTATATTCCCTCACTTTGAAATTCCCTAACATAAAGTCTAATGTTCGTCCCTGATTTTTGGTTTTGTTTGTTTATGTGTCTTTATCCTTGTAATAAAAATATGGTTTGTTCAGGGAGAAGGTTAGCATTCCACCATTGAAATCCTTCATAACAATTCAAGGAGCAGGAGCAGACAAGACAATAGTCCAATGGGGAGACACAGCTCAAACAACTGGTCCGAAAGGACAACCTTTGGGAACCTATGGTTCTGCAACTTTTGCTGTCAATTCCCCTTATTTTATTGCCAAAGACATCACATTCAAGGTAATCAAACTTTACTTAATCTTGTTAACCTTCTTAATTAATCATGGTTAACAAAGTGTCGGTGTATGCTCTCAGAACACTGCACCAGTTCCACCACCAGGCGCGGTCGGAAAACAAGCTGTGGCATTCAGAATATCAGCGGATACCGCTACTTTCGTCCGTTGCCGGTTCCTTGGAGCTCAGGACACACTCTATGATCACTTTGGTAGACATTACTATAAAGATTGTTACATTGAAGGATCTGTGGATTTCATCTTTGGCAATGCTCTCTCCCTCTTTGAGGTTTGCTTTTCTTCGTATCCGTTTTACGGTTCATAAAATCGCGATTTTGCATAACTATCCCAAACATATAACCTTGTTGTTTTCTATGTAGTAGAATATTTTACCATACTTGAGGTATAGGGAATGGATTGCCATATCTGCTTTTGTCACACCTTGCATACTTTTTGAACTGCCTGCCCCCACAATTATTGTACCCTTTAAGTGTAGCTCAACAATGATTTTACAAGCAACACGCATCTAAATCGAATTCAATTCACTCGATTCATGTAACGATCGGTATCGATCATTCTCAGGGGTGCCACGTGCACGCGATCGCGACGCTGACGGGAGCTTTAACGGCACAAAACCGAAGGAGTATCTTAGACGACACGGGTTTCTCTTTCGTGAAGTGTAAGGTGACGGGGTCGGGGCCATTGTACCTAGGGAGGGCATGGGGTCCTTTCTCTAGGGTCGTTTTTGCTTACACTTACATGGACAACATCATCCTCCCTAAGGGGTGGTATGACTGGGGTGACCCTAACCGTGAGATGTAATATATCTTCCTCTTTATGTCTCTTTCGATGCATACCTAAACATATTTGAATCATTTTGAGTTTCATATTTTTTTTTCGCAGGACCGTATTCTACGGACAGTACAAATGCTCGGGGCCGGGAGCGAGCTTTGCCGGTAGGGTTTCGTGGTCCAGAGAACTTACAGACAAAGAAGCCGAACCTTTTATTTCTGTTGGTTTCATTGATGGATCCGAATGGATCAAATTATAAATGTAATAACTCATTAAAGTTTAATTTTATGTATACCAACAAATTGAAATAGGGTTTAGTAAAATGCATAAATGGTGTTAGATAATAATTATTGACAAACCTGCCAATGACTCTATCTAGTCAATGGCAAGGGAAGCAATACCCCAATTGTACGGTGGTTACGTTATGGTCCTTGGCAATGTTGATTACAATGAGAAAGCATATTACTTTAAGAATATGAAAAAAAAAAATCTTAAAAGTAAAATTGTAGAAAGAGACAGTTAAAAATAGCTTTTATCATAATTGTGGATATTTTATCGCATGTTTTTTTTTTTTTTTTTTTTTTTTTTTCTATCTACTATTAGTTTATGCTATCAGACATTCTTTATTAAATATTAAGGTATTATATTCTCGTATTAAAATTTTAAGGGTAAACTACATAAATAATCATTTAATTATATTCGAATTATCTTTTACATCCCTCGATTATCATAAGTTACGTACAAAGTGATGCCACGACTTAAAATTATAACTACATAAACTGGTCCCATGACATAAAAATTATAATAAATTGTTTCAATGTCGTTAAAAAATTAGGGTAAACTACATAAATGCTTGACTATGTTTCAATTATCTTTTATATCTCTCGATTATCATAAGTTACGTACAAAGTGATGCCACGACTTAAAATTATAACTAATTAATTCAATACCATGTATAAAGAGGAAGACAACATAAAAATTTTAATGCCCACATTAAAGCAATTGAAATTCTGGTTGCTAAATTGAAAAATTAACAAAAATTCAATGACCATTTTTTAACTTTACCCAAGAAAACAAAGGGTGTCTCAGTTAATTCGAAACGGTGTCGCTGGAGGTATGACAACGCCGTCGTCGTCGTTTAATGCTTCAGCAGACAAAGAAACCTAACGACATCCCTTTGCCTTGTGAATGAGATAGAGCGAACCAGAGGTGGTTTAAAAGTAAAAGCTTGTGTAACCATTGGAGTAGATAAGGTTATGGCTAATGGCTATGTCTGCTTTAAACCCAGGTAGAGTATTCTTCCATTGAGTTGCTCTTTCAATTCCCAATTCCCAATTCCTTCTCTTTATATGTTAACTGAGTTCTGGTTCTTGCAATTCTCTCTATAATCTTACACAATGTACTCTAACTTGACCAAGATTCAAGCTTTTCCTGGTGCTATTAGGTTTTCTTCAAAAACCCAATCTTTACCATTTATGTTTAGCACTCATAAAGCTCTCCACTTTTACACTAAACCCTTGAAAGATAGCAGTTTGGAAAAACCTTTAGGTGGGTTTAGGATTAGAAGTGTTGTGGACTGTTGTTCTTTTGTAGGAGCTAGGAGTTTATCGAGTTTGAATTCGAATAGAGTTGGTGAAGATAAGGTTTTTACTGGGGCAGGAAAATCATTGCCTTGGTTGGAATCTGGTAGAGTGAATAGAGTGAAGAAATCACAGAAAGTGGGAGTTTCGAAGACGGATAGTCGTTCTTCTTGGGAGGAATCGTTGGATAGATTGAAAGAGAATCATAGGTCTTCTTTGGAGGAAATGGATGAATCGTTGTTGGGAAAGAAAGGTACTCGCTTGATGGATACTAAGGAGAGTAGATATAGGAAAGTAGATAGGATAAGGGATCATCGTAATGGACTTAATGGCAGGCGAGGCAGAGAGGATGGATTCGATGACGAGAAAGAAGTGATGAGAGAAGAAGATGAGGTTGTGGATGATCCAAGATGGGATAAGATTAAGGGAAGGTTTAGAGGAATGGAAGACACAAAATTTGGGTCCGAGAAACCGGAGTTTCGAAGATGGAATAAGCAGGAAAACTGGGGTAGAAAAACATGGAAAGAGGCTACCGAATCAACTTTACCTAAGATGGTTGGTGAAGGGGTTTATGGTGTAGGTCCTGTTTTGGCTGCATTGTCTGCTGGAAGAAGGGAATTCTATGCATTATATGTCCAAGAAGGATTAGATTTGAGTACTAATAATCGGAAAAAGAAGGATAAGAAAGGGTTCGAGAAAGTGTTTAAGATGGCTGAAAAACTTGGGTTAAATGTAAAGGAACTTTCAAAGCATGATCTGAATATGGTTGTTGATAATCGCCCCCACCAAGGTTTGGTGCTTGATGCTTCTCCCCTTGAGATGGTGAAGATAAAGGAATTAGACCCTTTATCTCATGTGGAGAAAGGTTCTCTTTGGGTAGCTTTAGATGAGGTAACAGATCCTCAGAATTTGGGTGCAATAATTAGGTCGGCATACTTCTTTGGAGCCTCAGGGGTCGTGCTATGTGCCAAAAATTCAGCCCCGTTAAGTGGTGTCGTGAGCAAGGCAAGTGCTGGCTCACTTGAATTAATGGAGCTTAGATATTGCAAGAATATGATGCAATTCTTAATTTCCTCTGCTGAAAACGGTTGGCGTGTTCTTGGGGGTTCTGTTTCTCCAAAAGCTGTTCCCTTGAATGAGATTTTGCCTGGTGTGCCAACCATTCTTGTTTTAGGCAGTGAAGGGACTGGCTTAAGGCCTTTAGTGGAGAGATCATGCTCTCACTTAGTTAGGATCCCGGGAAATATTCCTGCAGACATAGCAGTCGTTGAGGTTGATGATACGGATACTACAAAAGTAAATTCTGGTTCCTCAGCTGAGGAGTTCCGGTCCTTTCTGGCAGTTGAGAGCTTGAACGTCAGCGTTGCAGCAGGTGTGCTTCTTCACCACTTAACTGGAAGCAGCCGTGGTATCGATTCTACAACCGGTGAAAAGCCAACCGATATGCATCAATGACATTCCATGTCCACTGCATTGAGCTTAGTATTTGTGTTTCCATCTTTTAATACTAGTTTCTGAAGTTTTTTCACTAGATGGAGTAGGCCAACGATTACAATCTTTCTTGAGACTTTCCATCTGTTAGATGTCGATTACTGAATCAAGTTTTCATAAACTCAGTCAGAATTATGCTTTTTAAAAGTATTTGCTGGTGTAGGGGTTGACCAAATAGAGTTTGAAGGAGGGAGTTTTATCATTTGGCCATGGCAGAAATCAGTACAAATTTATGGTGTCTGAATCTATAATTACATTTCTGATCCTAATTCTTTGATGCTTTTCCAGCTTCCATCCAACAAAAATTAGATTCCAACTTTGTTAAAAGCGTAGTGATTCCATTATAGGTAAAAAGTAGGGGAGTAATGTATAATAAAATTACAGACCAAAATATTTTAAAACACGAAACTTAAAAAGTTACCTAACCTAAAATGTTGTACTTTTTAAGCTTAAGGGTCTAATAAGTCTTTAAACTTTTGAAAAAAAAAAATCAATTAAACCCTTAAATTTTTTTTTACACTCAAATAAGTTCTCAAACTCAAAAAAAAATCAATTTAACCCTTAAACTCTTTTAACATCAATTAAACCCTCAAACTCAAGAAAAAAATCAGAACCTCTAAATCATATATCTAACTTTTAAATTTTAACCGTGATTCTAAATTAATCCCCTAAACTCTAAAACTGAGACTTTGGTAAAAACTAAAAGTTCCTACCGCTAATGTATTGGATATAAATTATTATCCGGAAATAACAACTATCATTCCTCATAGTCAAGCTTCTATAGTTAATTTTCAAATATTATCAAATATCAAATAACATTCCACCGGTACAAGAACTCTGTTATCTCCACTTTTCTATCTGGATTCAGTATGTGTACAAAGTATTTTGTTTTATTAATTGAAATGCCATCACTGGTTGCTATTGGGGAATTTAAAAACTTGAAATTTTGAGAACAAATAAATTTAATTCGACTAATATATCACTATACCAATACAATATAAGAGAACATAAATTCATCTAAAAACTATAAGAGAACGTAAAATTAAACATGCTCAGATTACAAAGTAAATATGAGTATTAAATCTTCAAAGTTATTGTTTACTTTTTATGTTTAGCCATTGCTTGATGTTAGATTAATCAAAGTTAGTTCTATTTTGGGTTATAAATACCGGAAGTCTTTGTATTGAATAAGATCATCTTTTTCGATAAAGAAAACAGATTCTATCTTTCTGCTTGAGAGCCAATATACTTCTTCTCCCCTTAAATCTACACCGTCCTTTACATCTCTGACATTATGCCTCCATTCTCACGTGACATTATGCCTCCATTCTCACATGGTATCGCCATTCACATCTGCCTCCTTTCTTACATGATATCATTCGCCATACATCTGCCTATTCTTACATGATATCATTTGCCATACATCTGCCTCCATTCTCCCATGATATCATTCGCCAATTGCGATCCTGGAGCCTATTTCCTTCTTCCGCCGTTCTAATTGCTTCATATCTTAATCACAGCAGTTCGGTTCAACTCATCAGAATACTGCCAAATGTTCAATGGATCTGCTTCTCTTTGTCTGTTTCTCTTTGCCTCTTTCAATCGGAGTTCCTACTTCATTTAGATCAGATTCTGTCACTGTTTCCGATTAATCGTATTGTTTGTTTTACTACATGAAGCAACTAGCGTTGTTGATCTCCAATATGAACAAGAGGTTCAAGAAGCACTGGGCAGAATCATGGTCGAAAGGACCACAATTGTGATAGCTCATCGGCTAAACAGGAATAAAAATGTCAACTCAATGGGTCGAGCAAGGTACCTATGCCCTGCTCATCAACCAGAAAGGATCATTCTCCAAGCTTGCTAACCTACAGACATGATCTTGGATTCATCTATACTAGGAGGTTTACAAACATGAACATAACAACCGCATTGTCTGATTCAAAACGACAGTAATACAACTTTCGTACACTCGTTCAACAGGACAAAGTGAAAACATTTCTCAACAACTCATTTTTCTACTCAACTTTGTTTAGTAAATAACATAGATGACCTCCACGACGAACCTCTTATATATGAAAATGGACGAGGGAAATCTCCGGGGAATTTACCGGTAACTTCGGTAGACAGGTGAGTACATGCAACTCTCGGCATACTTCACGAGATTAGCAGGGCGAGGGAGACGAGTTGCCACACCTAGAAAGCAAATTAATGATAATTTCAGACATAAATGAATCAAAACACCAACGTACGTCTTTAATTCTATTAGAAATGATAGTTACCAAGCTCATAGGCTTTAGCAGCAACGTTTGCAGCAATGGTGGCCGAAATTTTCCTTATGTTAGAGAATGGTGGGTAAATAAGGCCTTTGGCATAGTTTTCCTTGGTAACTTGCTTAGCCAAGGCTTCCGCTATTGAATACAAAGAGAGGTAAGAACAGTATACGGTTAATCTCCTGTAAATTCATCTTAAATCCCAGCAAACTTCGGAATGTATTCGTTGTTGCATTGTTCGTAAGTTAATTACAGTCTTACTTACATGCAGCTAAAAGCATGTCATCATGCACGCGAATTGCACCCGAGATGGCCAAACCCAAACCAAATCCTGGGAAAATGTAAGCATTGTTGGCCTGAATGACAAGAAAATGCAGGAACCGGTGATGATGCATATAGGGAGAATTTGCTAAAATATATTGAGCAACCAAAGAATGGTCGAACCTGGCCAGGAACAAAAATTTTGCCCTTGTATTCGAAAGGATCAAATGGACTTCCACTAGCAAAAATTGCACACCCCTGCACATTGCGGCAACATAATATGAATGAGATTTCGAAGGAACTACGACACTCGAGACTTTTCAGTAGCTTTTTCACCTTAGTTAAGTGGTCTAACAGAGTACCAACAAGAAATGATGTTACCTGACTCCAAGTATAAGCTTCTTGAGCCGTGCACTCGGATTGTGAGGTGGGGTTGGAGAGAGCCATTATAAGAGGTTTCTGCATTGTAATCGATTTATAACAATGTAAATATTTTCCAGAATGGCAAAAACTTGTACCAGAGTTTATAGATACGAGGAATGCATGCACCATGCAATACCTCATTTAAGGAGGTTATTGTCTCGATAATTTCCTTCGTAAAAGTTCTTCCGACTCCAGAAGATCCAATCAGAACTGTTGGCTTGATTGCCTGAAGACAAACGAGCAAAGTAAGCACTGGAATTATTTTAAACAACACGAAAGTAAGCAATATTTTTCTTACCTTGACAGCCCCTAATAGATCCTTAACAGGTTCATAGTCATGAGCCCACGGTTTCTTGAAGTGTTGAAGTGAATCTTTACGAGAGTTAACAATCAGTCCCTGAAATATAATTCACACAGCTGCTTGGGTGAAAATGGATGTTCATATGGTATATTTGTTTCAAGCAAGAATCAAAGGCCAAGCCTATCTATACCTTCGAGTCGACAAGCCAGATCTTCTTACGGGTCTCCTCCAAGGGAATTTTTGTCTGAAAATGAGCAAAACGATAATCACTCCGAACGGAATTTAAGGTCAATTATAATAATCTGAAAAATTTTAATACTATGCTTTTACCTGCTTCGACATCTCAAGAGCTATAAGCTCTGCTATACCAGTACCAGCCTACAGCATTATGACAAAAGCAACCGTCATTGACTTGATCAAGAGGTATTTTGAATTGGTCCATTAAAAGTTAAATCATGTTTCATTAAGGTAGATATTTTTGAGCATCCCTAGATTGAAGGACTAGATAAAAATGTTTTAATTTAAGACCAGTTTTAAATGTTATTATCGTTTTAGGGACGTTCTGTGTATTTAACCCAAAAAATTTTGTTTAGCAAACCTGATTAGCAGCAACTTTCGAGAGAGCTTTTCTAACTCTGGAATCCATCTGCTCTGAAACTCGTAGTCGAACTCTCAACGTCTCCTCTATCGAACTCACCTTCTTGACTCGATCCGATCCGGGCTTATTTCCGCTCGATTTCTTCCTCCGAGAACGTAATCCTAAAGCCTTCTTCACCGTACTCGCCGCCCTGGACGTCAACGACGTATGCGGTGTCGGAGCCGCCTTCTCCGACTCCGATACGTTGAGACATGCTCCGACCACAATCTCGTAAGCCGTCTCACGGAGCTCCGAGTCTGATAAACTCGTCGCCAAGTCCCCGAAGGGACAGGAAAGCGTTTCAGTACAGTCATTATGCATTGCCCTCACCACCTTTACCGCGGCCTTCGCCGTCGTCGTCGTTTTACGATGATGGTAACGTCGTTTAACTTTCCT
The DNA here is from genome assembly GCA_035048815.1 of Abelmoschus esculentus. NCBI lineage: Eukaryota > Viridiplantae > Streptophyta > Magnoliopsida > Malvales > Malvaceae > Abelmoschus > Abelmoschus esculentus. Next base: position 18,210,131 of record JAUCBN010000029.1, read on the forward strand.
GGAAGTTATATTCCTTAATGCACACAACATGGTAATTAAATCAGAGAAAAAAAACGGTAAGAATAAATTAAACTCGACATGTTAAATGAAGGTTTTAATTTTATATAGCGTAATTTGTGATTAATGCATTGTCGTTTTTTCCTGTTTGGATGAATGGAAAATCTTGCTTGAATATAAAGGAAACGAAATGAAAGTTCTGGGAATTTCATCAAACCCAAAACAACGTTAAAAATGATCAAAAATCGACAGAATTTGAGACAGTGAAAGGATATGGTTTCTTCTCTTACAAAAGAGAAGAGTGTTCAATGGATATGAAGGAAAGAAATACAATGATTGTGATGTTTTCTCTCGTGGATTAATTATAATTTTAATCCCTCTACTATATTTAAATTTAATCCTTATCCGTCATAATTTGGTAATTCATCAAATTGATAACACCATTAGTTGTTGTCGTAAAAGTGATACTATAATTTTTATTTTTAATTTTGTCGCGTAGAGCTATATAAAATTTTAACCATTCACATCCGACCGATATTAAATTTACGTGTCAATCAAACGGTTAACATTGATTTAAATAAATTTGGATATACTAATAACATATAAAAACAAAGAGACCAAATTACGTTAAATTAAGGTATTAAAACTAAATTTCATATTTTAACATAGTTGATGGACTAAAACTAGAATTAGACCTTTTCTATCTCAAGAACTCTTTTACATTTAGGTCCTTTTAAAATTCAATTGTAACATTCAATAAATAGATTATTTTTATGATTGCATGTACTACAAAAGTGGAATCACTTTCATTTTATTATGATTTCGTCCTTGTAATTCCATCATTGGGGGATATGTACATAATTGGCAATTATCTAAAGGTCTTGACTCTATATGAAAAATTGTTTGCATACTGTGCAGCATTTCGGAAAATTTTCTCCGACACCGTATTAGTTTCCGACACGGATATTTTTATATTCTTAAAATAAGATGATCCAAACTCATTTTACATAAAATCTCCAAGATTACGATCACAATTAATTAATAAAATAATAAAAAATAAACAAATCTGTAAAAATAGAGAATCACCTGTTGCATTCTCGAGTTATCGAAGATTGAAGTTGTATTCATATATTTTATTTCTGATATTCAATTATCATCGTACAATAATTATCTTTTCAGTATCGTATTTGTGTTTTAAAAAGAAAGTGATATGGGAGAATGAAAAAAAGCGGAAAATGATTGTTTTCATTACAATTCTGGTAGGAAAATGAGAGAAATGGGATGAGAAAGAAGATGGGAAATGAGGAGAAAAATTGTGGATGTTTTGTTTTACGGGTTTATTGATTGTTTGTGTAATTGAAAATATACAGATTCTTGACATGTTAACTGCCTCAACTAATTTTATCTCTATATAGCACCACAATTTTTTTTAATTTTATTTGACCAATGACGGTAATAATTTTAATATTGGTTGTTAATTGGTAGATTTTTTTATCTTTTTAGTTTTTAATAAAAATAATTGTCTTTGTGACCATTTTCTTTTGTCTAATAGTTGGTTTATGTTTTTTGTCATATTTTTTATCTTGCTTCTCGATCATTTTGGTCGTTCTTTTATGGTTAAATTTTTCGATATCATAACTGATTTAAATAACACTTATTTATAATCCTATTTATCTCCCCTTCTTTGAAGTCTCATATTGAATTTGGATACAAAATTTATATTTATGGATAATTTTTCACGACGTTCGATTTTGTTTTACAATTCTCGATGGTCTTTTAATAGCTTAATTTTTCTAAATATTTACTATATATTTTTAATAAGACTAACTACTTTTATTAAAAAATAATTTAACTGAATTTTTTGTGCATACCTAAGCAAGGTATGAATGGGCTTGTTTGCAAAGGTTTCAAAACGGCCTTGTTGACCCAAAGTTTTAAGTCTTCACCCACACCTTTTAGGACCAACAATGTACAAACCACTACCAGTGTTTGCTTCATATGTAACCATTTCCTCTTGGCTCTTGCATTGTTATTTTTCCAACCATTTATATTTGATTTACTAATCAATTAATGAGTTTTGTAGAGGTTTAATATATAGAATTCTTTTAGATTATATTCTAAAACAGATATTACTGTAATCATTATTAGTTTGTTAGAAACAATAAACTTCAAATCTCAAGGTAGGGTATGGTTCTGCATAATAATATTTTTATTACTCAATCATTGTGTTGACAATTCTGATGCTCAAACCTATGACCTCCAAGAACAATAATTATTTCTTTAACCGATGAGACTAGATGATTCGTATTACTATTATTTGTTTACTTGACTACAAACGTGTATCGATTTCAACCATACAGCATTTTCCCTTCGTTCTTTGGCTGACATGATTCAATGTCCAAACCTATGATTTTCTCAACAAAAACAAAACATTTGTCCCCACAAAACTTGTTCGGAAAACAAAATATTTTCACTTTTCAATCTTCTTTTATAAAAACCAAACTGACCCACCATGTTCGTCTTCCAGACACCTAACACTAATTTCATCTTCTCCAGTATAATCAATTCCAGCAAAAGACAAAAGAAGAAGCGAAAGGTCCAAAATGTACTTCTGTGTCAGCTTTTTACAGTGTGTGGTTGTGGCAGAAATCATATTTTGTCTGAGAGCAGACGCAAATCATTGAAACAAGACGGATACCACACAACGTGGTCCATGTAATGAAAGGGATAACTCTCATTTTTCGGTTTAGTTTCTGTTCGGGTTATTTTTAGTTTAATTATTATTATTCATTTTAAATTTATATTTGAGTTAATATTAATTGAGGTTTATTAAAACTTGAATTAAATTATATAAAGTTGGTTGATTTTAGGTTCGATTAATGAGACCAATCGATTCAAACGTATTTTTAGATCAAATTACGGAGTATTCTTATTGTTCTTCAAATTAATGAGATCAATCGATTAATGTCATGACAAGCAGATTGATCAAGTTATGGAGTATCCTTATTGGCTTTTAAATTGCTTCTTCTCTTTGTATTGATCGTTTGATTGTTCAATCAGATTGCTCCACAGCAATAAGGCTCATTCGTGACCCTAATACTATAACAAGCAGCTTTCAACTTGTTCGTTCCATTGTTTATTTTCATTCTAATGATTGGTTGTTAGATTTTCAGTGAATTCCGCGGGAAGTGAATATGATCGTAGACTGTATGGCTAAATTACCGGACAATAGACATTTCAATCCTATAATCTTGGATGATGCTCCTGATCAAATTCAACTTTTATTTTGGCGTGATAGGGTCGAACCTCTTTATCATCATTTTTGTCATTTCTTTCATATCGAGTTACTTTAGTTTTTTGTATATCTTGCTATTAAACATACTTTTTTTCCTCCATTTAAGTTAGGAAGGTTTTTTAACGAAACTTGAGGTATCATCTTCCCTCTTAACCAATTTTTTTTATATCTATATATAATTTTATAAAAATCACTATATTTGACTTTTGATAAGTTTTACTATAATCTAATTCTTATCTTTCTGTATTCTTTTAATGTCTTAAATGATGCTTAAATCGTTTTAGCTTAGGTCGGCAAATTCATGACAAAATCTAATCTTTCATACCATGCATGCGGTCCAATAGACATGGAATTGTACATGGACATAGGCTCTCATTTGGTGATAAGTTCTATCCCCATGATTTTCCAAATTAATGTAACGTTTGTGTTTTGATTAGATCCGATAAGATTTGATATGATACGATTAAAATTAAAATAAAAATCAATTAATGGTATGAATGGCAATTTTGATACACGTAATGGACACAGTTGCACTTGTCTAAGAAATTATATAATGTAAAATCTGACCCAACATTAATGAAATCAGATGCTTTTGTCCAATTTATTTTGGTTTATGGATTTCTGTCTGGTTTAAAATGTATGATTATTAGTTTTGTCAATGGCTCCATTAATGTACTATGTACCCCTAGGCCGTATCTATAATTTATACAAAAGAAAATGAAAGCATATGATAAACACGTGTCAATAAAACACAACCCTATGAAGTTTTAAGACGCACAACTAAAAACTAAATCAAATCAAAATATTATGATTCGTAAATTTATAAATCATAGTTATCATAGTTAATTGAATTTGATTGAATTTAATTTTAAATTATTTTTATAATATAAGAATATATATTTTATATTTAAAATACGTATTTTTGATTTTGATTTTTACTTAAAAAGATTTTTAATAAATATTTATAAAAAATATCTTAAAATCTTTACCTTTTATTAATGTTTCAAAGAAAGCTAATTTTTTAAGATAAAATATAATTTTTTTAAAAAACTAACATTAATATAGAAAAATCTAAAATCGAAGTTAATTGAATTAAAAACCGATAATTACTAAAATAACTTATTAAATTAAACCGAACCAAATGCACCCCTACGAAGTTTCACCCCTATGAGTAGTATTACTTTTCTATTGGTGATGGTATTCATGCTACAGTAAAATTCATTGACTATTTCTTGTATTGATACCTTTATTTTCGCACCGATACTGGAATACAACTCAAATAAATATCTTTAAATAATAAAAAAATTCATAAAAATATATTTAAATTTATAGAACAAACAAATCTCAGTAAATATTATAATCTAATATAAAACAAATTAAAGAAACAACTCAAACTGCAATTAAAAAAACTCAACAATATATAAATTATCCCTACATAAACTACTATTGTCTTGTTAGTCTACTAATATATCTATTTTTAAAATCATAATTATAAAATGTCTAGTAAATATTATAATCTAAAAAACAAATTAAAAATATAATCAAAATGTAGCATTTGACATAGAGAAAAGTTTCTAACCGTCAAACTTTCATTGTTTACTAAAATTCAACAAAAGCCTATAAAATAAGAGAAACATAAATAAAATTATAGAATATATTAAATATCTAAAATATTAATCGTATATAAACTTAATTAGGATTTTAATATACATATCTATATTTTTAAATCTAAAATTTTTAAATATTTTTATTTGGATTTATATGTGGATAGGATTCATATCGGATATAGGTTCAGATTAAATTTGGATTGAATCATGCAATATCTATATGCGATCCACCTCCTTTTAAGACTCAGGCCTTTTATGGATTCGGACTCAAACCTTTTTAAATCAGATTTAGATTGATTTTTTCTTTGAATCAAATCGAATTCGAATTATATTTTCATATCTAACGAGAAGTCGAGAATAGATAAAAGATCATAAGTTCTGATTTTTATCCTACTTTTTTATATAAAGGTTCGGAATTATGAGTTCTTTCTCTATAAAACTATTTATTCTTTTTTCTTCTGAAATCTTAAAAGTAAAAATTCTTCTTAAATAAAATTTTTTAACTCGTGCTTGGTAAAATCTTCTGATTACAATTTTTTCTATATAAAACTTTTCGACTTCTAACTATTGGAGCTACAAGTTCTTCCATTGTAAAACATTTTTCTTTCCTTAGATAATTTTTTTGAATTATAATTTTTTTATATATAAAATTTTGGGTAAACTATAGAAGTTACCATATTATGGGATTGGTATCAAAATGACCATTATATTTTAAAAAACGTCAAATCTATTAGTCAACTATTAAAATGATATCAATATCGTCACTGATCGTTAAAAATTAACGAACTGATGGTGTGATAGTTAAAAATAAAATAAAATAATTACACATTTACTCTCTGTTATTAATATATATTTTTATTTAATCTTAATTTTATTTATTATAATAAAATAATATAATTATTTAATTAGATGTTGACACATATCATCACCTTATTTGATAACATTATTTATATATTTAGTGTCAACACCTAACTAAAAGAGAAAAATAACATGACATTATAACGTCGATACACAAAGAAGATAACCAATGTACAAACTACTAAATCAAATGGTTTTGATGATATAATACACCAACATTAATGTTTATCCACTGTTATTGTTGTGAAATCATGTGAATTATCACGTAGGTCGTCGTACAAGAGTCGTTAAAAATTTCATGTTTTATTCAATATATAAGTTTAAAAACAGTGATTCCATTTTTCTTGAAGGTTTAAGTGTAAATTTTTTTTTAATGACAGAAAAATTTTACCTAAAATATAAAAGTAAAATTGACAGATGGTGTAAACGTTGAAACTAAATAACCTTATGTCATAATTTTTATATTATTATTAAACTAAAATAGATTTTTAGTGATATTTTTTTAGTTTTATAATAGTATTTTTTAGCGTTGTTAAAAGAAATTTTGACGCTTAAAAAATTATCGCAAGAAGCATTACTGAAATCAATGTCACAATTATTTGTAAAAAGTTAAGATTTATAGTGATGTTTGTGTTTTTAAACGCTATAAAAATATATTTTTTTATAATATTTGTGTTTTCAAACGCTGCGAGTAACCCCTATTCTCATGAAAGATACGATAAACACAAAATCAGAAATCAAACTTAAAAGGGATAAAATTTTAAAAAATTAAAATTTAATCTTTCAAAAATTACTATGTTAATTACATAGTTGTAAAACTAAAGACAGTATAGATTTTGGGTAGTGTGATACATGAGGGGCGGTAAGAGGGGTGTAAAAAAATCTGGATTGATTTTATATTTTTATTCATTGATCTGATTTAAAATTTTGAAAATTTGATCTATCTTTTATTTTTTGGACAATTAAAATGGGATATACTAATATTTTGGATTAAATGTGGATAGTTATTTCATATTTGGATCAAATATTCAATTATTAGATATTCATAAATTTAATTTTTTATAGATATAAATCTTGTTGTATTTAATATCTGTACTTGTTATAAAAGAAAATTGAAATTTCTATGGATACAAATCTTTTTTTTTTTAAGATTCAAATATTGTTGTATTCGATAATTTGTTAATTGTTATATTCAAAAACTTAAACATTTTATGAATAGGACTATCAAATTAAAAATTAATTAAATCAAGTTATAAATTTGGATAATCAAATATTCGAATATCCAAAAAAATTAGATTGAATAAAAATCGCTAAAATATCTATAAAAAATCGATATTCAAAAATTCAGATCAATTCAAATATAAAAAATACACACCCCTAGACAAGTATTAAATTAGATTTTTTGTCCATGTACCACATTGCATATTCTGTGAAATTCAAGTACTAAATCTGACCTTGACCCTTATATTATATCTTTCATATTCAAATTTTGTCAGCTTAATGCAAGGAATGGAAGACAAGGATAGTAGCTGGATCTGATCATCTGGGCTTTGGTAGAACAAAATTGACACTTGAAATGTAAGAAACCATTAACTATCGTAAGTACGAAAAATTATTAGATAAATCTAATTTATTATATTATTTATAATTTTATTTGATAATAATTTTTAATTTTATTTTAAGATGATTTTTTTTTTACGCATTATCAAAAAGATAAATTTTATTAGATAGAACTGATGTAATAAATTGAAATTATTAAATAATTTCTTAGTAAGTACATATTTTCATTTATTTTATGAATTTAATGAAGTTAAAACACAATGGACGGTGAAATTATTATTCCAAAAAAAATAATATTAATCACAAATATTGATAACCGATCCATTAAATTTTATTTATTTTAAATTTCCAGATGTTTCTCATTGATAGATTTGAGGTTTTTCAATTTCCAGAAAGATTAAAATTACAGTAATTATCGTTTTCATTTTAAAAAAACAATAGTAGGATGGTAATTTGATAGAAATCGAGAGATTTTAATTTGATCCGACTCGATAAGTATAAATTTTTTATTTTAAAAAATTAGATTTGGATCGGGTTTGATAATTGAAAAAGAAAGCCGGGCTGAGACGAAACTATGTTTGTTGTACTTAAGGTCTCTCTTTGTTTAAATAATAATAAAATAAGATTTTTGCCCCTCCCAATTTTTAAATTTATAAGCTTAATAGACCTTTGTCCTTCCTAATGTTTAATCTTAGTTCCGTCTCTGAAACTGGGTCATGTTGGGATCGAATTTAGGATAAAAATTTTTAACCCAGTATATTTATATATTTTTATTATATTTTTATATATAATATTTAATATTTTTATTAATTTTTGGGGTTAGATCCAATTTAATCATTTTTTTAAATTATCAAAATCATATCAATATCGTATTATAATTTTTATTATATCGGATCGAGTCAGATCAAAATCAGATAGATATTTTAGTTTTCGGATTGAATACTCATATCTTCCCAAACCTATTTTCAAAATTAAGAGGACTTAAAATATATTTAGATCCAATTTAATCATTTTTTTATTAAATTATCAAAATCAGATCAATGTCGTGTTATAATTTTTATTATATCTGATTGAGTCAGATCAAAATCGGATAGATATTTTAGTTTTCGAATCGGATACTCAGACCCGCCCAACCCTAACCAATTGTACCCAAAAATGAGGAGCTAGTGTCTAATTTATCTACTATCAAAATTAAGAGGACTTACAATGTATTTAGATCCAAAAAATTAAATGAGTTAAAGACTTAATTTGTCTACCATCAAAATTAGTAGAACCTAAAAGCAATTAAAACGTGGAACCAATTTAGATTTAAAATTTAATTTAAATTATTTATTTTATTATATGGTATTTCGTTTTTATCACGTTATTCATGAGATAATTTTTATCTCTCACGAAAGATTTTACAGAAATGACTCATAATATAATTTGTTCCTATATACGTATGCCTAACGGCATGGGCGGAGCCACATTGACAAACGGGGTGTCTGATGACACCCCAAAATTTTAAAAAAATTATATTTTTTTATATAATTTGTATATAAAAAAATAAAAATATATATATAATTGACACCCTTTTATAAATAATTTAACACGCCTTTATATATAATTAATTTTTTAAATATCGTTAAAAAATGACACCCCTTAAATAAATTTTTGACTCCACCCTTACGCAATGGTATATCATATAACGATCGACACCGTTAGTTTACCGTACACAAATAGATATCTTTAAATTCAAATACCTAATATTTATATTCATAGAGGTCTTATGTTCGAAGCATACTCTTAATATTTTTTAAATGGATCAAGTAATTTTTAAAATTATTTACAATATTTAAAGAGAAAAATACACTTTTATCTCGAATATTATATAGCATAAATACATTTTGTAAGGACACGAGAGAAGTAAACCAACTTGGGTGGTTGGCATGCACTTATCAAGGGAATAAGCCCCTCTAACAGACCATTTATTATCCTTAGACATTGTTTTCGTTTTATTTTAAATTAAAAATATATAATTATCACAAAATTTAAATCCATCAAAATATTTTAACATAATTAATAAATTTATGTAATATATGATGATAAAATATATTTTATTATTATTGTTTATCATAAATGTTTTTCTTTATTTATTTAACGTCAAAAATAAATATATAATGAAAAATTTTGTAAATATATGTTATATTATCTAACATAAATACAATTAGTCCCCCAATTTACTGATGCATAGGTGTTAGGTTTGCTTTTCGTTTTTCGAAAATTTATTAGAAAAGTTTGATTGATCGTATGATAATATTCAGTTTTGTTATTTTTTATAAAGTAAATCTTCATATTTTTTCAATGACGGAATTAAATAGGAGTAAAAAAAAAAATCGTCTCCATTCTCCAAAGAATTTTTTCACTTATATCTTGTAAATTAAATTTTTTAAAATTTTAATTTATTTATAAATTTATCACTCAACTTTTAAATATTTATGTTTTGTCTTTCAACCTTAAATTCAAACTTTATCTCTGTCTCTTTCGAGAAATTATATTATGGGTAAATCCCACCACATGTCCATAGGACCAACCACTAAAAATCACACACTTCATCAATTTTTCAATGTCATATTTTTTTCAAGTGAATCTTCCCTTGAAAAAATTATTTTTAAAAATATTCACTTAGAAAAATATGACATGAAAAAAATGATGAGATAAATGTTTTTTAGTGGTTGATCCTATGGATGACGTGGTGGGACTTACCCATGATATAATTTTTCGTCTCTTTCTTACATGTAAAAAATAATAATTATTGAAAAATATTTTTAATATAAACAGACTTTATTAACTGAAATCACAGATAACGTGATGAACTAAATTCTTTTAATAATTTCTATTCAGAGAATATCTTTAGGTCTAATAGCATAAGTTCATAGTTTCTTGTAAAGAAATTAAAAATAAAAGACTTTGACCAATCTAAGCAAAACAACTGCATGCAAAAGCTTAAAGTATAATAAAATTTGCCACTTTTAGGAGTAAAAAAATACCCAACTGAGTACAATGCAAGCATCTTCATACCCAAGCAAGGTATTATTATTATTCCTATTTTGCCCTTTCCTAGAGGGAAGAAATTTGTTGAAAAAAGGGCAGTATGGTAAAAACAAAATTTGTGAAAGAGTTTTCTTAATATTACACTGAATTAATGATCCATTGTGAAGGGCCAAACCCAGTTGTAATAACATTTTCTTGTATTTGCATTGATATTTCATCCCCAAAATACCCATAGTTTTCTTCGTAATACCAGGGGATGCCACTGGGATTAAAGAACCAACCATCGAACCGGTCCACGTACACGAACTCGTTCCCTGACTCGGATGATTCGTAGCTCATCTCTAGACTCGGCAGCTCTACTATCTCGCCGAGCTCGTCTGGCGTCGACATGTCCTCCACATTCGACGACGATGACGACGGTAATAGTGACGTGGCGTCGGTTTTATTGTTGCTGCTATTATTATTATTATTACTCAAGTGCTCCATTGCAGCAGCCTTAGCGGCGGCGGCTTGGACGTCACGTGGTGAGTTCGAAACGGGTCGGGGCAGCGACTCGGCGAGTTCAGGGAAATTGAGGATCGCTGAGTTGCCTTTGATACTCAAAGCCGCCACGTCATGGGCACGTGCCGCCATTTCGGGGGTGGAGAAAGTGCCTAACCAGATCCGATTCTTCTTCCGGGGCTCCCGGATTTCGGATACCCATCTCCCCCACGCCCGCATTCGGACCCCGCGGAAAACCGGTTGCTTGCTGCTATCCCTCGGCCGCTTCCCCCTCTTGGGGTGGATTCCCAGTTCAGCACTCAATCTCTTTTCTCCGCCGTAAGGAGATGTTGAAGGTGAAGAAGACACAGTAGGCGACGAGTTGCTGCCGTTGCCAACCGTGTTGGACTCAGATTCTGAGTTGGCTGAGTCAGTCATTGGTGCTGTAAAGCGAGCAACTTTACAATGAGATGGAAGAGAAACGTAAGGTCTCTGCCTAATGTTGAAGTGATAGCTTTGATTGTGAAAATAAAGATGGGGTATTTAAGTGTTTTTTTTAATAAAATTTTTATTGGATAAAAATTAATATCTTTTATCAATTATAAGTTAAAGGTTTAATTTAATAAATTATATAAATTTTTTTGAATTATCTCGGTCTATTTTTATAAAAATAATTTAGATGTTTATTTTAACAATACCAAACCGTCCCTAATATTTTTGGTACACTTGAATTAATATTATTTTAAAAAGTTTTGATTCGAAATAATTAATGAAAAATGTTATAAAGAAAAAAATACAAGTTATTTTAATAAAAAAAAATTATTTATCTTAAGAGATTCAAGTTCAATCGTTATGTTTATAAGATATTTAAAACAAAATATTAAAAAAATAAGGAATAAAATATTTTTAGACACTAAGCTTAACAATTCTTCTCACTATAGTCCCTGATTTGTTTAGTTTTAGTTCTAAATCTAGTATTTTTCTCATTATTAATTATTTTAATGATTTGCCACTCTCAGAGTGTGTCATCTAAGCCCAAACACTAATATAGACAAAAAAATCAGAAAAAGAATATCACTAAAACACTTATGTAAGGACCTTTTATGTAATTTAACCTTTTTAACCCTCCTTGTCATTACCATCAGCATATAATACTCGTGACGAAACTCTCTCATTTACCAATATTCTTATTTTTATTAACACAAATTACTAAGATTAAAATATATTATTTTAAATTTCATGTCTATTAGGGAGGTTACCTAGAAGGTTAGGGGTGTTGAAGGGTACAAAGACTCCTCCTAGGGGGAAGGGAAAGTTACCGAAGAAGATTTTTCACACGGATGTTAAATTTTTTTTATTATTCAATAAAAAACGGAATGTAACATATTTTTCTTAATTTTATATAAAAAACAAAAAACCTTTAATTTTATAAAAAAAAAAACTCAAAACTTTTAATTTCTCTGAAAAAATATTAAATTTCTCTTCTCCCACCATCGATTACTTAAAACTTTTATATAAAAATCGACAAATGAACCGTAGATTGTTTTGTCAACAAACATCCCATAATAATAATAATAATAATAATAAAGACCGATTGAGTTTTTGACCGACAAATAGAGGAAAGAGATGTTGAACAGTGAGGTACACGATACTTGGGTCGTGAATGGTGAATCATCGACTTGTGGGGATATCAGATGATGCAGAAGATGTGATTTGAAGGTTTGAACAAAATAAAATAAAACTTTAGAGTTTTTAAAAAATTCAAAAATTAAATAAATAAAAATTTAGACAATGTATCATGTTATAATTGGATGATAATATTTTTTAAAATAGTCATTGACGAAGAAATCTGATTTGAATTGCAAAAATAAACGTTAAACACCAATTTGTCCTAAAACAAACGAAAGACACCAACTGCAAATATATATATATATATATAATTTAGGTACATTTATGATATTTAAGCCAAAAAATAATAAAAATAGGTTCATCAATATTAAAAACACTTAAATATATTCAAATACCTGCTTTTATTTTTAATCTTGAATTTCAATATACAAAATATTCTATAGAATCTAGAAGAACCTTAATCTTGTGTCACTCTAATGTTAGTCATTTTTTTATTGTCCAAAGTGTATGGTGACAATACTAATACTATTCTTGTTCCTCACCAACCCTAAACTAATTCACTAATTTACCCCATCTCCTCTTTTCCTCATGCTTTGATACATTACAAAAATCATATTCTCATATTAATTATTGTACTACAAGTATGTATATATATAATTATTATATTCTTTATATTTTTAAAAATTTTATCTTAAATATTTGTCACAAAATCATTTTAAAATCAAATTCTGTAATTATTTTTTATATTTTTGTATATGTACTCAAATTCTATAGTTGATGTTCAAAATTTGTGATTCTTTCTTCTAATAATATCATCTTTAAGATTTAAATTTAAATCCTCTTATAAAAAAATAATATATCTTATCATTTTTAAATATTATATATTTTTTTGCAACGATGAAATATGTTTTAGTAACCAATAAATTGGTTACAATTATTTGATTACCAAAGTTCTTTTAATAATTAAACATTTATATATTTTAAAACATATTTATTTAAATTTTCTTACTTAAGTTTTTTTTAAAATTTTCCCCAACAAATTATAATTTTAAGTTTGATCTTTATTACTTCATTATAACAATTAGTTAAGTCATCTGTTTAAGTCGTCCAACGATCTAAAAGTATGTAAAACTTAAAGATTTTTATACTATGTAATTTCATTTTATCTCTTTTAAATTATATTTTAATAAATCATTTTGATTAATAAGATTTATTTTAAATTAGTGTGATTAAAATTCATTTTAAGAAATCTGTTCATATATATTCTTAACTAACTGACAATGCATATATATCTCGTAGACAAAACGATTAAACCCGGATCTCTTAAGATCAATATCATCTGCTTTTTATCAATATCACTTGTCGTATTCGATTAAATCTTTCAAGTCTCTAATCCATTTCATTTTATGTTTTAATGAAGATGATGAGCTCATCCTTTGCTACATATGACTTAATCATACTTTATACTTTATCCACTTCGTGTGCACTTAAACATTTAATGCACCTTGTGGTTTAAATGTGAGAGAAACAAGAGTTGGTTCTTCAATAATTTCTTTCTAATTTAGTTCATCCATATCTTTATTGGAAACTAGAAAAATACTTGAAATGATAATACATTTCGTACATCAGAGGTTACAGAGCAGTTCAAGAAAATACTTATTAGTACTGTGGGGATTAGTTTTAATCCTATATGTAGGAAAAATTATATTTTTTTATAATAATAAAGGGTCAAGACTTAATTCATAATTTTAAGTGATAGGTTTCTAAAAATAATAAATTAAAAAATTTCGAGAGACAAAAATTTAATTACAATAATTTTAAAATTATTATCAATCTAAAATACAAATAAACCATCAAATTTTGAAGTTACCCATCTCACCTACTATTTTTTATGTCCATGTTTGATTAACACCTCTAGAAAACTATCAACTCAAATGTGCTTAATCTTAATTATCTACAATTTTGCATTAATCTATTCAATAATCAAAGTTGGTATCATCAAGTTTTCATAAAATTTAATTGATTTTTCACTTATCTTTTAATAGTTTAATTCATAAAATTTAATTGATTTTTCACTTATCTTTTAATAATTGAATTTATAAATTAATATATTGATCGTGTTTAAATTTATAAGTTGCGACACGTCATTAATAAATACAGTCAGGGACAAAATTAGGTAAGACCATCGAAGATTTTTTTACCTTTTTTTTCTATTTATTTTTTTAAAATAATTTATTTATAAATTTATCTCACTTTTAAAACATTTATGTTTTTTAAACCTTAAATCTTAATTTCATCCCTAAATACAGTAAATACATTAAAAACCATTACAACTAAAGATATTGATATATTTTTAGCAAAATGATACATAAAATATAACACCTTCATAATCTATCCTCCTTTGTTTTAATTGAACACCTTTGTGATAATGACATGATCGGAAGAGATTATTTAGATTTTGTACCTTCATTCGTATTTGTTTCTCTCCACTCATATTTACTTGTATTTTTCTTATAAATATTTCAATGCACGAATTATAATCACTTTTAGATTTTAAATCATTTTAAAAAAAAATCATTAAAATTTAGGGTAATCAGCAGTGTCGCCAGTAAGAAATAAAAAAATATAAAAAATCAAAGTTAATAGAAAACTTTGTGATCACTTTCAAATAAAATATTTATACAAATTGAAAATTTTGATTAATTTTTAAGATATTTATATACAATTAAATTCTTCAATTTTTTATATACAATTAAGCCTTCAAATTTCAAAAAATATTGACCATTTAATCAACGTTAAATGTTGATTTTAACAATTTTTTGAATTTTTTTATACATATCTCAATAGAATAACACCACTTGTCATTTCTAGGAATTTTAAAAATTAAATTTAAAAATATTTTAAATCAATAAGTAACATCATCATGTTACTATATGTGCCAATTTTTTTAAAAGATACTATTTAAATTAACGGTTAATATTGATTAAAGAGTCAAATTATTTTTTTAAAATTTAAAGAATCAATTGAGTATAAAAAATAAAAAATTTAATTTAAGAGTTTATTAAACTCTCAAACATAATAATAATAATAATAATAATAATAATAATAATAATAATAATAATAATAATAATAATAATAATAATAATAATAATAATAACCAAACTGAGAACGTAATTACTGAACCGGACTTGTTCGAATTGCACAAAATACACCGGTTTAGAACATTTTTGGATTTTAACTGAACCATGCCCTCTCTATTTTTTTCACAAGATTGTTCAAATAGCTAAAACTTGTTTTTCAGACAGTACAATTGCTTTCCCATAACATTAGGAAGTGCAAAGCAAAGAATTAAGGGTTGTGTATATTATGGTACTTTCAAGCTTCTGTTTTTTCTTCTGGCTTCCTCTCCCCAAGCTCTACAAGTAGAGTCAAAAGGGCCTCGCACATTTCGGTAGCATCGGGAGCGTCACCATTTTTCTTCTTTGCAGAGTACACCATCCAGGCGTGGTCGAGTTTTTGCTCGGGTCTGACTATAACCGAACCCGGAACTTCGGCATCACGGCATGTCACTAGTCCATCACTCTTTTCCCCATATCTCAGCAGCAAGTGGAGAGCACATACAGCCATGGCAGCGGAAGCCGGAATTAATATTGGGACCTGGTGTCCAGGTGCACTGACATTGTCAAACTCCGAATTCCCGAACTTCGGAAATGGAATCCGAGGAAGCTCCGCATGAGCTATTTGTGTCAATGTAGCTAATACACCAGGAGCCACCTTTGCTTCCGAGCTAAACGAGATAAGAGGGATTCCCTCGGGTAGCTTGTGCTTCATAACAAATTGTTTTCTCTTTTCGTATGTAAGATCTTCCAACGCTCGCATGTCACCCTGCAACACACACACAATATTATGCTTATATTTCTTGCTTCACTAGGGTGTTGATTCATCAGAGGAGGAAACGATTACCTTAATCGTCTTGCATATCAAAAGTTCCATGATCCTTCGAGTTTCTTTGTCAGCTATCTGGCCTTCTCGAAGCGTATCAGAAGCTATGGGGCTACCACCATACGGACTCTGCACCAGTGCCAGTCCAGCAACTTTGTTACCTAACTCAGACCAATAAATGGACAATGCCGCGGCAGAATCAACTCCACCCTTACTGTGCCCGAGAAGCATTACACGTTTACCAGACCCCCAATAAAGCTCCTCGATGTATTGCTTCAGCTCCCACGCATTATGCTCCACTGATGCCTACATAGGACAACTTAGAAGAATGCAATCTTGAATAATAGTTTTCTTATGCCGGAATCTAGATAATTTACGAGTAATTCTTACCTCGCTGTGGATTTTCGCTATATGGCATGTTAGTCCCATTTTCGAAAAGAATCTCTTAGTGGCCACAAAATATAAGGGACCATGGTTGCTAAAAAGGCCTGAGAAGATTAGAAATCTACATTATATTGAAGGGAAGGCAATAGGAAATAAGAGAGATACCATGGTATTCTCATACCTGGAACTAATAGATAAACGAATGAATTGGGTAATGTGTGTTCTCCGTTCCTGGATGTGTAAATCTCGAATCAGCTAGCACGAAATAATATCTTATCATTCAGAAAGACCAAGACAAAATTAAATTTGTTTGGTACCTTATGGCTTCTAGCAGTTCTAGGAATCTTGCTGAACCATCCTTGACAGGAGCCATTCCAGGAACGCGTTGCAACCACCCAATATCGTCGGAAGAACCGTGTAACGTTCTCTCCATCCGGGATACAATGCTGAAAATCACAAATGCTTACATTCATTATAAAAAAACAGACCTACCAAAGTTACTGTGAAGTTTAATATCTGAGATTTTGCAGCTGGAGTCGGATTTGAAAAACAAAAGACTTAAGAACCTAGAAAGATTCTATATAAGAAAACCGACATACACCATAAACCGGATTCCCATTTTATAATCTTATCCAGCAGTTTTACAAAGTTAAAGGAACCAACTTGTTTTACCTATAGACTTGCACCAGCGTGCATTGCAGGTAGTAGAAAGCACATCTCCACGGGGCCACTACCAGACGCCAAGTAAGCCGTAAAGCAAACAACGGGAACATCAACCTACAACCCGGTAGAAGCAACTGCAAATAGGGTAAATGAAAGAAAACGGAATACAAATGCATAACTATGAACATTATCATTGAAAATGTCAGGGCACCTTCGGTATATAATCGATATTGAACTCGGAAATGGCATATTCGAGCCATAAGTTTAAAGGAATTGTCCAAAATTCAACCATTTTGTTTGTATTTTTACTTTCATGTCTCATAATGTCAGTTTATGAAGATATTCTATAGTCAATATCATGCAAGTAAAGAAAATGGATACCCTTGAAAGATGAAAGGGACATCTTGCCTTAGTTGCCTAAAGTGATTGGTTTTTATAATTCCACAGTTTGTATTTGAAAGAAATTCTCCCTCCGGTTCCGAGGAACTTCTTTGACAGATTCCGGAGTTCAATTTTCCGTGCAATACATCGAAAATACGGTGATGAAACCTTTTCTGCATCTGTAGACACCTTGGAGAACAAGATTCTCTACAAACACATCTAAAATGTCTAAATATATGCGTATAATACACACACGTATAATCAAAAATGACGAACTCACTGCCGAAATCGATGAATCTGCGACTTATGTTAGTTGTCCATGTTAAAAGACAAGTGAAAATGTCATCCATTGGTGTGGAAAATAAGAGGAAGTCCAGAATATGTGATGTCTTATTCAACACATCACGATGGACCTGATAACAAGACTTGCATTAGACTAAAGCTGTCAATAGGGCGAGTATGTTATGGGTCGGGTCATTCCGAGTTCGGACTATTACAGACTACTTGTTCAAATCATTTCAGATTCCAATTAGATGGGGACTAAGGTTCAAGGTATTTCGGTTTAGGTTGTAAATCAGATTTTCGGATTCGGATCAGAATCGACAGAGAGCTTAAATGATGCAATGGAACAGAAAATTATGATGTAATCAAGACAGAATCTACTTATGTTTTTCTTTTCCTTGTTTTTAGGGAACTAACTGAAATGGTTTCAACTTTCAATCAGTACTTACAGATAACTGGTTATCAGGTTCAGCAAATCCTCCATCGATGGGCAAATCTTCCATTAAAACCTTCCAGCACAGCCTGATCCATAGAGAAAAAAATGGAAATTTAAGACAATCCAATGGCACATTAAACTACAAACATTCCCATTTTCTCAGTAACCAAACAAAAGGGATAGGAAAACAGATAAACAGCAACATTAAATGTCTAAAAACAAACCGACTAATTGATTCAAAGTTGGAATAACAAAAGCCTCGCAGTGTAGCTTAGCTCTGCCAAAACCCAGAACTTGTTTTTAAAAATGACAACTTTCAAAATCCAAATTTATAAAAGAAACGAAAGGGAAAGAAAATAAGATCGAAAATTTACATACCCAATTGCCAAGAAATCTCAAAGATATTCAAGCAAAGAATTTCTTTTTTATTTTTCTTTTTAAAGAAAAAGTGCATGTATGACTTGGTCAGCCGAATCAAGATAATAACGTTATCTTCGTAAATACTCAACTTTGATTCCAGCTCTGATCTTTATCAAATAGATAGACATGGTAGCTTGTCCAAAAGTTTCAAATTCTTAGATTTTGGGTCTAATTTTGATTTTACTCCCTTTAGTATTTTGAAGTTTAAGATTCAATTCACTGTTTCAATTTGGCGTAGACTGTTTTTAGTAGGGTGTTGAAGTCCGGGTATCCAGATTTATAGGTAATAATATATGTGTCGATCCATGTCTATCGAGTATTTATTATAAAGAGTAAATGTTTAATCAAGTCGAGTTAAAATATTTTTAATTATTTGAGTTGATGAATCATATTTTATAATTTAAATTTTATTTAAAAATTAAACTCATATAATTTATATGATCTATCTCGTTTCATTTATGGTGTTAGTCTGTTAGCATGATATTACCGCAGCTTCCAACAATGAAACCAGAAAAACCAAATCACGCAGAAAACAATCAAGACAGACTGCATACCCTTACACTGAGATCTATGACATTAAAAGTATGATATATATATATATATATATTTATTATCAAAATAAGACATTATTATTTATAATTTTTATATTTATCTTAATAAATTAATATAAATATTTTTTAAAAATTTAAATTTAAAACATATAATATAAATAAAAAAGAATCTAAAAATTTAAATT
This sequence comes from Abelmoschus esculentus, assembly GCA_035048815.1. Taxonomy (NCBI): domain Eukaryota; kingdom Viridiplantae; phylum Streptophyta; class Magnoliopsida; order Malvales; family Malvaceae; genus Abelmoschus; species Abelmoschus esculentus. Next base: position 18,229,834 of record JAUCBN010000029.1, read on the forward strand.
AAGTTTTAAAATAAAAATATATTAAAATTTTAGATATATATGAAAAGTATACCACTTGATATACAACTCGATATCACTTAAATAAGTTGGGTCCAAATGATATACAACTTGATATCACTTAAATAAGTTCTCAGATTCGAGGCTTTGTGTATACATAAAATTCATATTGAAAGATTCACTTAAGTTAGGTGTGTGATGCAAATCAATTCAAATTAATCAGGATAAAATCTAAAAAATGAATTGAATATCTTAATTAAAAACAACTTGGACCAATAAATAATTAAAAAATATTTAAATGTTAAAATTTAAATTGATAAATTAATAGATCTGATCACTCAAATCAATCTACTAATATCATTATCAGTTAACTGTTAATATTGTTAACACTTTAAAGGCATTAATAAAAAATAAGATTATGTTTCGGTACATGTGTAAAAAATATATAATTTTATGGTAAAATTGAAATTTTAAAAACTTAATAATCTAACACATATATACTAAACTTTTGTATTAAGAATAAAAATACTACACGTGTCTTATTAAAAAAAATTCCCTAAATTTAAGATTTGAATGAAAAAACAAGATGGTTTTTTTAAACAAACTAATAATGATTACAGTAGTATCTGTTTTATAATATAATCTCCATCAGTTAACATTAATCGTTTAATCAATTGTTAATATTACTGGTACTTAAACTGATGACCTCAAAGAACATCAACCGTTCTTTTAACCACTTGGGCTAAAAGGAGACTTCACTTTTTTACTTTTCTATATAAAAAATAATTCTTCCTTTCTCTTTTTGTCAATCAAGAGATGATTTTCGTAAATATTTTTATTTAACTTTCTTAGTCCGACAATAACTCAAAACATTTAAACCAAAAGTCTAAAAAACTCTCAACAAGACTTTTAAGCTCAAACGTTTTGAATTAACCTGGCCCTTAAATCCTGAAATTCGTATCTCGACAGAGAATGCTTCTTAAGTGAATTGGTATAAACTGAAAAAAAAAAAAACATATTTGTACACGATCGATTTATAGTAGTTTAACTTTTAAAATAAATCTACACACTACTTCAGTTTACTATTAAGGATTTTTCTATCCACTAATAATAATTTTTTATCACTGTAGATAAAACTTAACTATACTAACACTTATCTTTTCAATAGTTAAGGTAAAACCACTTTAGTTTTTACAAGTTATAATTATGTAAACAATAAAGATCTCATAAAATGGGTATATATAAGAATTAAACTCACTAAATATAAGTACAAAAGATAAATAATGTACTCTACATAGAGACGGAGCCATATCGGGGTGGGGAGGGGTAATCGTCCCCACCCTGAAGAATTTTTTTATTTTTGTCTCCCTGTTTAAATTTTTTTAAAAGTTATTTTTTTATGAATTTTTCTCTCATACTTTTAAATATTTATGTTTTATCTCTCAACCACAAATCCTGGCTCCGTTCCTGACTCTATATACAAGATAAATAAAGAAATAAACATTTGAACATTATTTCTCTTGATCATTAAGCTTAAATAGGAAAAATCGCATTTTTAAATGTCATTATATTATATTTTGTAATATAAAATAAGTTTTTAATCATTAAAATTTTAATCTCTACAGTTTAAAATTTTAAAACTTAAAAATCACATGAAATCAGAAATTAACAAACTTCTACAGAAGTATGTATACTTTCGTACAAGTAAGAATTTCCAAACTTTCAAAAAAGTTTGAAAATTTTGTTTCAGGATTTTCAAGAATTAAATAGTTTTGACTTTATGAAATATATTTTAAGTTGATCAATGTGTCAAATCTCTTGGAAAATATTTTTTAAATATATTTTTAAGTTTATTAGACTTTTAATTATTCTTGAAATATTCGATAAGTCTAAAATATTTTTCACTTAATTTGTCATAAAATAGGAAAATTTTACAACGGGTCGAACACTGTTGAACACCATTAATATTGAACATCGTTGGACACCATTAAATTAATTAATAAAAATTTTAAATCTTAAGGACTCGGTATGAAAATAATAAAATTAATAAAAGAATAATAAACTCAACATATAATTAATAGTTGTATGATTAGTCTTTTAGATTTTTATTTTTTATAAATTAATTTAATAATATTCACCGGTGTTTAACATTAACGATGTTTAAAGGTGTTCGACGCTCGTTATAAACTCATCCTATAAAATATTAGTTCAACAACTTCTAGACGAATGCAATTTAGATGGGTAAAAGTGATTTACTACATTTAACCGGCATAACTGTTAAAACCGGCATGTGAGGGGAATTGGAACTACACGTGGGGAAGATTTGTCGTTTTAAAGTGGATAAGGGTTGGTATGTTTAGGGGTGAGTATTTGATCGAGTCGAGTTGAGTTAAAAAAAATTTGAGTTATTCAAGTTTATCAATAATATTTTACAATTTAAACTTTATTCGAGTTTATGGTTTGAGTTTTAAAAAATTTAAGTCAAGTTGAGTTTTCGAATTCCTATAAATATGTAATTGTAATTATTTATCATGTTATAATATGATTTGATTTCAATCTAAATGACTTTCTCTAATCATATAAGATATATATATATATATATTCATATATAGCAATATTCTTTATATTTTTATATATCAATGTATATATATCATAAAAAAACTAATAAGACTCATCTCAAACTTAAAAATTAATCCTTTAATTATTAAAAATTTTGAGTTATTCGAATTTCTATTTTATAATTCGAACTTTATTTTAAATTTTTCAAGTCGAGTCTATAAAATTTTGAGTCGAGTCAAAATGAGTCAAGTATTTTCGCCTCGAGTCGAGTCGAGTTATTCGATTTTTTCGAGTCAAGTCGAGTTTTGCTCACCCCTAGGTATGTTTGGTAGGGTAAAAAAAATTGATCCGATTCATTTATCTATTGATCTGATTTAAAATTTTACATATTTAATTATTTTTTTGATAATTTAGATAAGATATTCGAAATTTTAGATTAGATATAAATAATTATTTTATATTCAGATATATCTAATTTATTTTTTTACGGATATAAATTTTATTATATTTGATATTTTTATTTGTTATATATAAAAAATTAAAATTTTTATAAATAATTTTTTATTTTCAATAATTTATTAATTTTATATTCGAAAAACTATTTTTTTTATATATAAGATCACTAAATTAAAAAAATAAAGTTATAAATTTGGATATACAAATATCCAATCCAAAAATTTTAAATCAAATACGCATCGATAAAATATTTATCTAAAAATTTTAGATATCTAAATATTTGGATTTGAATGAAAATCTCAAATGCACGATAAATTATATTATAAGTCACTCCCATACGTCATCCATGAAATCAAACATTCAAAAGCATCAATTAAACTATTTTTCCACTTTATCATTTTTACCGAATAATTCTTCAATAATATTTATTATAAGATTTTTATCAAATTTTAAAACTTATCAATTAACTTAAAATTTTAGCCAAAATATACTATTTTATTTGCTCAGACAAGTTTCGAAGTTTGCCATTAGTGTATTGTACAGCAGAACTACCCAAACACCCCACACTCCCGTCTGTTTCTTGCCTCGATCGTTTTCTAAGTGGTCCGAAAATTTTAGTCGAGTTCGTGCAAGAAACCTGAACCCTGTTATGTCTGGTTGGCAAAATGTCCCAAATCAACACGAAATGATCCTAAGGATCAAATCGATATAAGTTCAAATGATCTAAACTAAAGTGTCAGAGTCGAAATAATCCAATCGACTTGAAAATGTCATTAGTTCATATGTACATATCCAAGAAAGAAACATAGCATATATAATGCATAAGTATATGCACATTTTTACTCGGATTTGTCGGTTTTGATGACACTACTATCTTAGTTTTATCTGGTGGACTCGATTATACCAAATCGAATGAAGTGTCATGTGGAAGAGATCGTACTTCTCAGGCTTGGCATGCCAGAGGAAATGACGTTGAACCTTTCGGACACCGAGTTGTAAAGCGAGATACCTCTCTTGCGGTATCGACGTAAGTATGTCTTTCAGGTTTGGGATGTCTTTCTCCGCAAGTACCAACGAGAATGCTCCCCAATCCAGAACTTCGAAAAACGGGGGCACAAAATTGTCGGAGATAATAACGGGAACACACTCATAAAAGATGGATTCGACAACTCGAGGGCTGTTGACCTCGTAGCCTTTGGGGCAGATACAGTACTTGCTGCTCTTCATGTGCTGGATATAAGTCATTTTACTTGCAACACCAGGAGCCATTGGACCGAGGATTTTCATGTCGGGGTCTTTATCTTTCCAGTGTTTCAATAAGATCGGACGCAGATACCCATGATTGCTTCCGGCATAGAAGGCAAGAATATGCCTCTGAGAAGGTGGTTTTCCTCCGAGATCTCTAAGAGGATTTCTTGCGGACCGGACATATGTTTCTGGAAGAGAAACATCCCTCCCGATTTTGAAACCTACAGTGACATCCGCATTGCAGAGCGCTTTGATGCAATGCTCCATATGGTGCCTTGTTTCGTATGGAGCCTATAAAAATTCAGTTATCATGTTTCAGTAACAGTATGCTCCATGAAAGTTATAGGCTAAAACCGAGAAAGAAAAACAATGCTTGAAATGAAGAACATACCCAATCGTGGCAAGCAACGAGGAAATGATCTGCTCCACCAGTTCGGTTAAAGTACGGATACTTCGCTGCAATAGTTTCTGTGTACTCTTTCATAAACTGGCGTAGGTTCGTCCGGTTATGAGAATTCCGTACATAAAGGGTGTATTCCAGCATTCGAGAACTAAAAGGCATATAAAACAGATGAGCCCTTCGAGGGTCCTTCACAACGAAACGCTTATTCCCTTGCATCAATTTCATAAACCATCCCTCCGAGGCATATAATCCCTTAAGTATCGGTAGATGAAAGATGGGTTTTTTCCCATCTTTATAGACGTAAACTCGGAGTGTGCACTCCATGAGTTCATAGCTCCTGCAACATGCAAAAGCATCATTCGATATCAAAACAGTTAAATCAAAGTCCGTCAAGAAGTACATAAAGAGACAATGCAGAAGCAGCGAGAGACTTAGGTCCTCGGTTTAACAACATTAGCAAAACCAGAGTTCCGAGATTGACGCTTTTGCTTTAACTACTTATTTTTCCAGTCTTCAAACTTTCTATAAATGTGGAAGTTTTTTTAAGACATCTTACAAGCCAAAATCATTCATCTTAACTCAAAAACATCAATAAAAGACACCGGTGGATTTATTCATCTGAGATGAATATCGTATATTACTCCAATATATCAATAATAGATGCAGAAATTCCGAGCATTAGTGCACATCCAGAAATAGTTGAGGTCATCATCCAGAGTTGATCTTAAAGTAGGCATACCTTTTAAAAGATGAAACATTCCTAAAAAGAGGAGAGTAAAGATCTTGATCATTCAATAAAACAGGAGCATTCTCAATCTGCAATCTTGCGGAAAAGATTTCTTGGTCACGTACAGAAGAACGACGAGGTCTCTGCAATTACACAATAGTTTTCTTTTCTTGTTTCACATTCAATATATAAAATAGTAAGCATAATATATAACTGTTCGCTGAAATATAGATTACCGCTGCACGTGATGACCTACGGTGTCTTAGAAATATTTGGTTCATCTCAGCTATTGTAGTCACTGATTTTGGTGGCATTTCACATCTCATCTTTTTCTTCCCTGGTTTAGCAATCATCGAAGAATTATTTTCTGATGCAGCGTGATCCCTTTGCAGGGGCGTAGATCGAAACGATGAGCCAGAATTTGATGTCTGGTTCGCCAGTGAAGACATTACAGGCGAGGCCAATGTAGGAGACCGTGAAGTTGTACCTACAGCCCCAAGTTCTTTAGCCACCTCACCCGTCTTATCCTCCCAAAGTTTTCCGGTAGACACTTCCTGACCGTGTTTCGCAACCTGCTGTATCTTCAAACCATTTGCATCTCCATTTGTCGACTCTGTTGTCAATGAAGATACCGTATGTGACATAGTATTTACATAATCATCTTCATCTCGAATGACATCCTCCAACACAGCAATCTCATTTAGATCTTCACTGTTCTCAGATTCATCATCATCGTCATCAACAACAGTCCTACCAACAACAATTCTATCCATGCCCTCAGAAGCAAAACCGTTCTTGATTTCTCTACGACCTTCCATTATACGTTCACCATTCCCAACATCACCACCAACATTTGAATTCGAACTATTACCATCCTTCTGCACCACATTGTTAAACACAACAACATCCCTAGTACTAATATCAGATGTGTTTATCGTAAGTGGATTACGGACCATAGATGATTTCGCAGTCGATTTTACTCGAATTAAATGATTCCCATAACCCTCTATTGACTCCTCATGATCAGGCAATAAAGACCTAAGAGCATTCCCATATGGAAGCAACAAGGACTGAAACAGCAAATGTGTAATAGCAACTAACATAACTAAAAAAACCCATCTTTTATATTCACTACGAAATAGATTTCTAAACCCATTAACTAACTCCATAACCGAAATAAGCATCAACTAAAACCCAGATATGGTTTACACAATAGATTTGATTTATTACAGTTGAAAACATAAGCAACGATTAATTAACTGCAGAAAAGAAAGAGAGGAGAAATTTAGGACAGGAAAAACAGCAAACATCAAGATCCTCGGAGTTTTGTCGGTGAGAAATAAATCGTGTGAGGTTTGACTCAGTGATGGAAGAGTGAGAAAGCGAAAAATGAATCAGAGCAAATTTATCTTTCCTATCTCTTTTGGCTAAAAGGGGAAACTAAAACTACAGTCACCTAAACTTTAGGTCTCTTACATTCTGATCACTAAAAATGAAAAAAAAAATGCTTTATTCAGGGGTGTTTAAAATTAAGGTAAACTAATACGTTAGTCACTTTTGTTTAACTTCTGTATATTTTTAGTCGTCGATTTTGAAAATGATTAGTAAGATCACTATCGTTTTTAAGTGTAAAATTTTGGTCACTCTAACGTTAAATATTGACGAAAATAGATCTGACAAAATAAAAAAAAAATGATAAATCACTTAAATAGTTCTTAAACTATTATTATACTTTTATTTTATCTTTAATTTGATTCTAAAAAGATTTAAAATTTTATTTTTACTGTATTCCAAAAGCACCCGAAACCCTGAAATCTGAAGATACCCTAGGTGGCATGTCAGTGCTCGTTTTGTTTCCAAATGTTTCAAGTTGGACTTCAAAGCTCCCAGTGGATCCCTGTGCCAAATTCTATCCCACACCCAGCTGTCCTGCAGCTCATTCTTAACTCGGGAGAAAAATATAGGAGTGAAGATGTTTTTCTGATGCCCTGCCCCTGCCCTGTTCTGGTCGTTTGTCTCCCAATTCATGTGCAATACCAATGAGACACGGGTTCTCCATAGGAGAGAAGCCTGTGTTCATCCCAACGGTCGAGCATCTTTTAGGCCCATATGGTTTCACCCTTCAAGGAACAACCTTTTCGATGTTGAGGGGATATAGCGGGTATGTTTCTCTAGTATTGCTTGACGGTTCAGCTCCTATCGAGAGTGTAAAATTTTTCCTTAGATTGTTTTTTCACGTGGAAGACATTATCAAAAGAGCTGATGGTGCATGGTTGTAAAGGTTTTTTTCTTAAATCTTGAGAGCTTTTGGTATTATACCAGCCAGCAGCTTGGGTACATAGAGATCTTGAATTGGCTTCGGCTGCAGGGATTTTTTTCGTACCAATGAAGGCAACTCTGACAATGAATAGGCTTAATATTTGTAGGAAATTAACATTCTAGAGGCGGCTAAAGAGACTGTCTTTTTGTCTCTTAATAATTTCACTTCGTATTTGGTTGGTTTTACGTAAAATTATTTTTGTTTTAATTATCAAACGCAAAAAAAAAAAGATTTTATTTCGATGTTATTTAGATGAAGATTGTAGATTTGGATAAGAGTTAGGGTTATGTTTTTTTTTGAGAAGATGGTAAAAATATAAAGTTTTAAATTTTTTAGGGTCAAATTAAAGATAAAAATGAATAATTTGACTTGACTCGAAAAAATTTCAAATAAAATTCGAGTTGTAAAATGAAAATTTGAATAACTCGAATAACTAAAAATTTTAATAATTAAAGGATTAATTTTTAAGTTTGAGATAAGTCTTATCATTTTTTATGATATATAGACATTGATATATAAAAATACAAAGAAATATTGCTACATATTAAAAAATATACATATACATATCTTATATGATTAGAGAAAGTCGTTTAAATCAAAATCAAATCATAGTATAACATGATAATAATTATAATTAAATATTTATAGGAACTCGAAAACTGGACTCGAATTTCTTAAACTCGAATCGAATCGAAAAAATTTTAAATAAAGTTTGAATCGTAAAATATGACTTCTTAACTCGAATAACTCAAAATTTTTTAACTCGGCTCGACTCGATCAAATATTCACCCCTAGTGCTCGGTAGGACAAAAAATTATAAGGGAAGAAAGGGGAGCAAAATGGTCTTCAAACTTTGATTTAACCAAATTAATCAATTAAATTATTTTTTATTAAATGATCAACTAATTTTAAGTACAATCAATTAAAGGTTAATATATTTTAAATTACGATTATTGATTAAATCAATTTAAAATCAATTAATTAATTAAATTAATTAAAATATTTATATATATCACATATATGTCTTATATTTATTTTTATTATTGAACTTTTAAAAATATATAATAATTATTAATTTTTTAATATATTATAAAATAATCATTAAATTTTATCAAATTAACCCAAGATAATCATTAAATTTATTAAATTATTAAAGATATCATTAATTTCTCACTCCTACTTAATTTAGTAGATAACCCATTCAAAGATGCTACCAAAAGTACATCAAATCGCATTATACCATGGACACATATATTTATATTTAATTTTTTTAATCAGAATTATACTTAATAATCAACTTATAATGTTATACGAAATTTTATTTAATAAAATTTATTTGTAGTATTTTAATTTTTAAATGATTACTTAATTTTTTTCGCGTTAAGCAAGGATAATGTGTTCATTTGATTAGAAAAAAAATAAATATATTAAATTTTAGATAAAATAAATTAAATATTAATATCTAATCGAGTGATGTGATCACAAGATTCATTGATTCATTTTATTTTATTAACCTAAAATTGTTATGCTACCGTTTTGTGAATCCTTTATTAATTTTTTAAAGATGATACTAAAAATTAATTAATTTTATGAATTTGATAATCTAATTAAACTCTTACAATCAAATAACTGTACTCAAGTCGTTGGAGCTACCCCTTTACAAATCACAATTCCTTCCTTTGATTAAAATTAAAATTACGAATTCTGAACCCTACTTTCATCGAACTCAACTTATGCTCTTGTCTTTAATTATGTTTTATGTGGTAATGTTTATGTATACTCTTTTTTTATTATAAATCTGCTCTACATAATTTATCATCCAGATCAAACGTATATTCTTGATTCTTGCTACTCTTTTTTATTTTTATTTTTTCAACTATAAAACTTCTGCTTCTTGCTCTACAAGTACCACAATCTTCTATTCCGTGACTCATGGCACAAATCACTTCCTTTCCCTTGGCCTTGGGGTATCTATAAAACTCCGGAAATAAACCCTTCCACTTCAAAACAAAGGGGATTGTTTATATGTATAAGAACAGGTTAACAAACGCTTTATTTTTAGAGTTTAAATATTTTGTTGAGGGGTTGAAGTATATGGTTTTGAATTGAGTAGATGTGGTTAGAAACTTTAATAGTTATAATTCTAAACCTTAAACGCTAAAATTATACACTTAAAACACTATATCCAAACAACCCTAAATTTTTGTTTCACCGCTAGTAATCTAAGTAAAATTATATTTTTTTTTACGTTTTGGGATCTTTGGATGAGTGAATGGATGATTGAGGATAACTATTTATTTGTTTTCAAGTGATAATCTTCAAATATCTTATTATTGTTCAAAATCATTAAATTCACTCATCCAATAATTTAAAAATTACATAAACGTATTTGTTCTTATATTTTAACGTATAAATTGTATAAACAACACAAATATTGTTTAATATTTATAGTTTTTAAATTCTAAAGTCCCCAAAGTTTGTGAAGTTTGATTTCCGTGTCAATCATTGGCTTCTATCAAACCCTAAAACCACACGCGGTATTATATAGCCTTCGATACCAATCATTGACTTCTAAAACACGACCAAAGATTCAACAGTTTAATAACATTGGAAGTTGTTCAAAGTTGAAAACGGTGAGTTTTAAAATTTATTGAAACGATTAAAATATTATATTTTTAATAACATTTTAAATTAATTTTTTCGTCAAATTTTAAAACATTGAAAAACATCAACTTAAAATGCCATTAAAAATATAACATTTTAAATTACTTATTATTTTTAATTTTAAATTAGTTTGTTATATCATAAACTCACTCCTTTCTCGATTCCTAAATCTTCTACCGTAGGGGTGAGTATTTGATCGAATCGAGTCAAAAAATTTTGAGTTATTCAAGTTGACGAGTCATATTTTACAACTCAAACTTTATTTGAAATTTTTTTTGGTTCGATTCAAGTTTAAGAAATTTGAGTCGAGTCGAGTTTTCGAGTTACTATAAATATTTAATTATAATTATTTATCATATTCTAGTATAATTTGATTTCAATTGAAACGATTCTCTAATCATACAAGATATACATATATATTTTTTTCATATGCAATAATATTTATTTATATTTTTATATATCAATGTATATATATCATAAAAAATTAAGACATTCATCTCAAACTTAAAAATTGATCCTTTAATTACTAAAAGTTTCGAGTTATTAGAATTTCCATTTTATAACTCGAACTTTATTTGAAATTTTTTCAAGTTGAGTCGAGTATTTTTGTCTCGAGTCGAATTGAATTATTCGATTTTTTTGAGTCGAGTCGAGTTTTGCTCACCCCTATTCTATCACACTTGATTTTTCAATGGTAGATTTGATAACAACACAAATTGTATATATCAATCATTAAAACATCATCTAGGCTGGTTTATTCCATGTGTTTTCTAGTTGTATTAAATCATTTGACCAATTGTGGATTTTTTATTACATCTTTCATCATGTAAGAAGGAAAAGATTTGATCGTGGATTTTTGAGTCTTTGGGATGGCAAAGTTCAGCTGATGAGATCACAGAAAATAAACCTAACCTAATCCAAAGGTAGACTAGATGCAATGCAACCCCTTAGACTTGTAAGTGGTATCTTAAGGGAAGTAACATTCATAGTACTTGACTTTTATAACTAATCCAAACTCGAAAAATCGACTCAATCGATTTTAAAACGTGTTCGATTGGATACAAATATATTAACCCATCCAAGTTAAATTTTAATCTTTTTTTGAAGAGGTAAAAAAAAAATACAAAAATTTTAAAGGTTCGAGTATAATTTGATTCAAACATTATTAAAACACATAATACTTTGGATAATTTTTTTTTTGCCTCTTCCTAGAACATGGTTTTTTTTTCGAAATTGAACCAAATGATGAAAAATATATTTACATGTTTGAGAGGCAAAAATGTTATTAGGACTTTTAAAATGATTAGAATTGAAATTTTATTCTTTAGAAGATAAAAATATAATCTCACCATTATCATAAAATCTTAAAATTTATCATAATTTAACTTAAATCGATTAGAACCTAAAATAATTTAATTTAAAAAGTTCAGACCAAAAACTAAATGAAGTAAAAAAACAATTAAAACCAAAATGGATGAACCTATTAGCTGTCGAAACCATGACAAAAGCAATCAGTTACGTCTTAAGAAAAGTTTAGTCATTATCTTCAATGGAATCTCTCCAATTGGAAACCCATTAATTTAATTTGATAGGAGGCACCACAAAAAGTCAACATTTGCATATTAAATTAGAAATATATTATGAATTATATATATTGGGTGAAGTTTATGGCAAATTATTTTATACATAGACGACGGAAATAAATTTTTTTATAAGCGTTTTATTTTTTAAGTTTAATAATTAAGAGTTTAGTTTTAATAATAAAATTGATAAGTTATGATTATAATTTAAGGTTTATAGGTTAAAACCTCAATCCCTAATCATATTATTTTAAATTTTAATCATAAACCCTAAATTTTATTTCTACTATTTTTGTTGGATATAAATCCAAAATGTTTATATACTTATTTATTTTAACCCCTAAACCATCGCTTTAAGTTTTAAATATAAACAATAAAATATGAGCCATAAGTAGAACCTAAATCCTAAAATTACTAAACTAAAGTTTTGCAAATCAAGTATATTAAAATATTTTCATATGGAGAGAGTGAATTACAATAGATATCTCTGAACAATGATTTTAGTTTTAAATTAGTGTTAATTTTTTAAATATTTTAATTTTACTTTCAAATTATAAACTATTTTAAATTAACCTTACATTTTTGAAAATTTAAATTTTATCCTCAACTTTGATTCTATTCTAAATTAATCCCAAACTTTTGAATGTTATGTTTTCATCCCAAAATTATCAATGTACACTAATTATATCTCATGCTAAGAAATTTGTTATAAAAGTTGTTAATTATCCAGTAAACATTGATATGTATTATATAATAATATGATGCAAGATAAATGATATTTTGAGGGTGAAATTAGGATTTTCCTTAAGTTTTAGGACTTATTTAGAATGGTGATTATAGTTTAAGGATGAAATTAAAATATTCGAAAGTTTGAATATCAAATTAAAATGAAAATCATAGTTTGAGATGAATTGAAATATTCAAAGGTTAATAATATATATATATTATCATATACACATGCGGTGGAATATTTTATTTTCACATGCGCCTTATGAGTTTTAGTGTAAAGGTTTAAAATTTTGGTGTTTATGGTTAAGGTTTAGATTTTAGAATATAGGTATGGTTTAGATTTTAATCTATAAACCATAAATTTAAATTCTAAACCTAAAGTTTTATCAACGACACCTAATTTAAAATCACTACACTTAAAACCATAAACTCTAAATTTTAAATAAAGTCTTTAAACTTAAATTTATAGATTTTAACCTACAAAATTTCCACAGGCGCTTGTATTTGAAATAATTACCCTATATATCATATGCACCGACAGTGGAAAAATACTCTATCCCTGGAACTAAAATTCAAATTTATAATCTTAAAATCCTTAAATCTAAATTTTATTCTATATACTTTAAAATATAAATTTTAACGATGAACCCTAAATTTCAAACCCTAAAACTTTTAACTCCTCAACCAACTCTAAAGGTTTGAACTTGCTTGTGGATTTTTTTCAATGCCAGTGTTTGGAATATTTTCCATATATGCTTGGAATATATATATGCAAGAAGCAGCATAAAGAAAAAGCAAAGAAACTGACCAACTTGAAAGGTACCCTTTCAGGGTAACTATGTATGCATATATTAAATTATAAAAAAATGTATGCATATATTAAACTACTCCCTTTGTACTATTTAAAAGTCCATCTTTTGCTATAGCTGAAATGCATACAGGAATGCAATAGATCTCTGGGGATTATGAAAGACAGAGATCAGTCGATGAATCGAATACCGGTGTTGATCAGTATACTTCTTTCCATCCCACTTCTCGGCATCGTAGATGCGCAGTCTCCTGATTCAGGAGATGACATCTCGAATTTCCGACCGAACCTAGCAGTTATCATAGGTATCCTCTGTGTCATGTTTGCCTTGACATTTTTCCTGCTCATCTATGCCAGGCTCTGTAACAGGGCAGCAACTACGGTCCACGGTGATCATCAACCCGGATTGCTCCGTCGAACAAGGTCTCGGTTCTCCGGGATCGATAAGAAAGTCGTTGAATCACTTCCGTTCTTTCGATTCTCATCACTTAGAGGATCGAAAAAAGGGCTCGAATGCGCTGTTTGTTTATCGAAATTCGAGGATATCGAAATCCTAAGGTTGTTACCAAAGTGCAAGCATGGCTTCCACATTGATTGCATTGATGAATGGCTTGAAAAGCATTCAAGTTGCCCTCTTTGCAGACAAAAAGTCAACGCCGAGGACTTAACAATGTTTGCATACTCAAATAGCATGAGGTTCTCAAGGAATCAATCTTTAAGACAGGATTCAGACATAGAACTTTATGTCGAAAGAGAGCACGACGAGGACAACAACCACAGCTCGTCGAGATTCAGCATCGGAAGTAGTTTCCGGAAAACCGAAGACCGGGATTTCGAAAATCGAGTTCTAATTCGAGATGAAGAATCCGATAATGACGAGGAAAACGGGAGGAAGATCTTTCATAAGTTCAATCACAAAATCATAGTATCCGATGTAGTAATGAAGAACAGATGGAGCAGTGTGAGTTCATCAGACCTCCTGTTCTTGAATGCCGAGATGCTTAATAATAAGTCGAGCAACAGGTTTTCTTCCATCGAAATCAATGAATACGAACAGATTCCGACTCCGAAACTGATCGGAAATGATGAGGTTTCGAAGATCAAGGAAGAGTTGGAGATTAAAAGATTGTTTGAGAACAAAGTCAACAAAAGCAATCCAAGTTGTGAAGCAAGTACAAGTACTCATACAAACCCATCATCAAGGATTGTTGGTGAGAAAAGATCAATGTCGGAAATCACAGCTCTGTCGAGGTTTCGAGATGTCAGTACGAGGAACGGAACCGGTCCCAGCTCATTGTCTGAAAACTATACAAAGGAGGAAAGAACAAGGAGGCTTTGGTTGCCAATTGCAAGAAGAACAGTTCAATGGTTTGCCAATAAAGAGAAAAGATCTCAACAATCTCAGGACACAACTCAGCATTTAGATGTCTGAACGTGTTGATTGGATGAAGAGAATTTCATGTAGGTAATAGAAATTTGTGCATAATTTCACTCTAGGCAGAGTTTGAAAATTTCTTTTCCCTGATTTCACACACACAAAAACCATACTGAAGTTGATTATGTTTCTGTAAAAAAATCTCTCCATAACACATGTGTAGAAATGATAGGTATATTTATGTATTACATTTGTTACTATTATAGATATTACTTTTAGGCGCAACTAGAGGCGATAACGAAACGAACCGAGCCAAGCATGATCAGGTTCGATTAAGTTCAAGCTTGGTTCGGTTCGAAATAAATAATTTTATTATAAGTTTTTGTAAAAGATGAGATCTTAAAGAATTCTTTTATAACTAAAGCAGATAGAAAATTTAATGTCAAAAAATGGAAAAAAAAAGAGTGTAAAAAAATAGATTAATCCAAATAATCAAGAAATATTTTTATAATTCAATCACATAATACCTAATTTATTTTAATTAATTCATTTTTAGTGGATTTTTCCTAATTTATTTTATTATTTTACTTTTACTAAAGATTTTTTTAGTACATATATATAATTATGAGTTTTTAAAATCGAGCTTAACGGATCAACTTGTTAAGATCTCAAGTCGAACCCGAGCTAAGAGCTCACTCAAATCGAGTTTTAACTAAACCGAACTTGATTAACTCGCAAATTCATCAAACTCAGCATCAGCCCAAGGCTTAACAAACAATTTAACCCTAAAGTATGCCCAAATTTTCTTTTTAGCTTTTAAATTTTCAGCATGGCAAAGAGACTAAAATCATAATTAAACATTTTTTTTAGATAATAAACAATAACAATCAATTATTGGATTATTACAATAATTCCATGCATGAAAAAGACAAAAACAATGAGATAAAGATGTAATGAAACAAAGTTTAAGATAAGTTTTAAACAATATATATCTTATGTAAGCTTTTCCATCTTGTCAACTTGCATGTGGCAATGCATATTAGCATTTCTTTAGTATTTGTTCTGTTGTATTATTAACGTAAGAGATGAGTCCATATTTCCTGTCTTTGCTTTGTGCGGAATCTATTAGTAATGGAATATGAATTATTAATGTATCAGATTTTATTATTTGAATTTACTCTCAGGAAAATACCCCAGTGGACGTGGATGAAGCGCATGAGAAGAAATTCAAGGTTGAAATTAATAAGAAAATTGTTGAGAGTTGATTTTGATATAAAATATTTTTGGACTTAAAATAATTTGTAAAAATATTTTAAAATTCATGAACTTGAAAGATATGTTTAAAAGGTTTTTGACTTGAAAAAATTCTTTCAGAACAACCTAAATGTCAAAAATAGGTTTTGAGTATTAGTATTCTTTTTTTCAGTACCGATACTTAAACAATTTTAACTATACCTGTTTTCTCCATACAAATATACTATTTGATGTTAGAAATTAGTGTGGTTAATCGAAGAATAAATCTAAAAAATATTTAAATTTAAATTATAAAGAGATAAATCTTAATTTGAAGTTCAAAACGTGGTTAATAAGCTATCTGGAATGCTGATAAGTTATCACGCGCCTGCTGATGTCATCTTCTAGAACCTGCTGACGAAGTGTTGCGTCAGATTTCAAGCCCAAAGTCGAGCCCACGAATTCAGACTTAATTCAGAAAATAAAAAAACTTCAGAAATCAACCATTTAAGTGTATTTTCCAGATTCAGAATCCTGCACAAAAAGACACGAAAAACAACAAGATCAATAGCATTTTCATCAATCCAAAGAGTAATTAAACATAAAATATAAACTATTTTAAGCACTTATCACAACAAAATAATGTAGATAATAATTCTACATCAATAGCATTGACTATATTAACAATACTTGAGACTAAACCGCATCAATTGCATTGACTATATGAACATGGGGAGTAGAGTATAAATTTCTACATCGCATCAAAACAGAGACTTGAGTGAGTCGATGAAGACTCAACACCCACCCAACAAGACTAAACCGCGGTCTAACCTGTTTGACATGTATAAAATGCACCACATATAAAATGAACACTGAAACGACCGGTGAAGTCTAAACAGAGCCATTGATGAAACTAACAACTAACAAAGAGCACTTGCGGTCTCTAGCATTTTAAGGACGAGCTTCTAACCTGTTGGACGACCAATGATGTGGGACGATCGATATTGTTGGACGACCGGGACTATTGATCGACCGGTGAGGAAGAAACGACGGCAAACCCGAGATGAGGCGACGATGGGATGAAAAATTCATGAAGAGGATAGGGTTAGATTTGGTGAAAAGAGAGTAAAAAGAAATCTGAATTGGGAGACATATAACACAGTTGTGACGTTTGTTAAAAATGTCACTGATGTACGAATAATTGTGGCGTTTGTGAATAAATGCCACAACAAATCAATCTATCGCGACATTTGTGAATAAACGCCACAAAATATACAATCTACTGTGACATTTGTGAATAAACGTCACAAAAAATATAATTTATTGCGGCGTTTTTGAACAAACGCCACAAAAAATACAATCTATTGCGACGCTTTTAAACAAGCGCCACAAAAAATACAATCTATTGCGGCGCTTTTGAACAAGCGCCACAAGTCTACGAGTTATTACGATGTTTTTTTTATAAAACACCACTGATATTTGACATGTGCGATGTTTGTAGAGCAAAACGCCACTAATATAAGATTTTCTGTGGCGTTTCTTATAAAAACGTGCTACTGACGCCGCTATAGAACAAGTCTGGTGTAATGAAAGATTTACCTTTAGATCGAGAGCAAAGCCACTCTAATTCACCTTCTCAATCTAATATGCTTCTGTTGATTCCACAGAGCGCAAAAGTTGATTTCAAGATTTGATTTAAATAGAGGTATAACTTGAGAATAAGTGATTCCTCGTCTCTTGTTCCTTGTCACAGAGCAAGTAACAATTGATACTATTGATTCTCATATATTATAAACGGTTCAAAGTAGGCAATCAATGAAGAATAATCATCGATGTAATGATAGAATACTTTCGTATCCACATTCCAAACCATACACTTTTGTGCCCCTGTACACCCTGGCTTATATTTCTTATACACTTTCAAATATTACTCACCTTTGTGGTAGGGCAAAGGCACTCCATTTGGGAAGCACAACCTATCAACTGAAAAGAATAACCTTGTACCTTGCCAGAGTAAGTGAGAAGCCTATTAGACTATTGCCTCAACTGGACTAAAGTAAAACAACAGTCTTTCCCAGTACTAAAGAAATGCCTTACCTTTGAATCCAGTGAAAACGAGGCTGGAGCTGGACAGCAGTCAGCAGTCAGCAGTCAGCAGTAAACAAGTCAGATTTGGTCACACTGAGTTTCAGAAAAGAGACATTCAAGACACCGAAAAAAGAGTCAGAGTACCTGTACAGAAGATAAATAAGTCAGCCGTAAAACAAAGCACATTTAGGATAGAATGAAAAGAGGTCAGGTTGGGTGAAATTTAGAGTATTAAATATTCGATTCGACATAAAATTATTTTTATAATTTTTTTTTTTATTTTTTTATAATTAGGTCTTGAAATTAATTTTTTAAATATAATTATCATTAAATTATAATTTTTTATAATTAAATTCTTTAAAATTGTTTTTTATAATTAAATGTTTAAAATTATCTTTTATAAATAGAATCAAATCAAAATTAAATTTAACATATTTTTTTATATCTGATTTTTTTTTAAAAAATCATTCATATAAAATTAAATTTAAAATATTTATATTCAAATCAAATTAAAATAAGCCAAACCCGTGCACATCCCAACACACGCATTGCTGTAGTGGAAAAACAGAAAGTTCAATTTAACCAGATCCAACGTTCAGCAACACTTTATACATACACCTATGAAATTAAACCGCTAGATTAATCTTTTCAACATGAACCGTCGGATACGAAGCCGGAACAAATCTCGACCATCCAGTTGACCCAAAAAGAAAAAAAAAATTGAAATTTCAAAAACTCAGCCAGAGAGAGGGAGGAAAAACTAAGGAAGAAGAGCAGCAGCAGACAGTTCTGCTTCTCTTTTTCCCGTTCTGTAGAAATCAATGCTTTACAAACCCTAACTCTTATTATTGCTCTCTACACTGCTCTTTAGTTTCTATCTCTCTCTTTATGCATCGATCGGGTTCTAAATCTTATCTATTTTTTTTGGAAGTTCATGCTGGAAATCTCGAGCTTCAAGGGAATCGCGGTTATTTTAGTAATTTGAGTTTTTTGAGATTGTAGATTGGGATTTGGACCTAAAAGTGTGTGAATTTGAGCTGATTTAAGGTGGTTGTTTGGTGGATTTTTGATGTGTGCTTGTGTGGTGAATATTTTTTTTGATTTTTTTGAAATTTAGGGAGGAGTTGGAATTGGATGGGGGAAGAAGAAGGATGTGAAATCCCTCCAAAATATGTGCAATCGGATGCGACGGATTTTCCTGCGAAGAAGCTAGAAAGGCAGCTTGATTTCACGGCCGGTTTTGGCGGGGTTTCTTCTAGAGGTGTTGATTTGCCGGAAGACCAGCAATCCACCCAAAGTTTAGGTGTATCTTCGTCTTCCGCTGTAGTTACTGTGCAACATCAACAGCAGCAGCAAAATATAAAGCCGCCAGTGGTAGCGACCATCCCTGTTGTCGCTGCGCAACCTCCTCGTCTTACTACTGCCTCGACAAGAGTTGTGTAAGCTTTTCCTATAAAAATATTGTTTTTATGTTCTTTTAGTTATCTGTAATTATTATTACTTTTTTGGTGTTTGCCATTTGGTTTAGTTCGTGTTTATTTTCCGATTTGACATTTTATATTCGTATATGCGTCAACACTAACTCTATTGACTCTGTTATGTTTGCATAAAATTCTTTTTTTTTTCTTTCCCTTTGTAAGAAATTCGATTTTAGGAAAGTTATTAATTTTTTTCTTTAACAGAATAGTGGAGTTTCTTTTGGGAATCTATCATTTGGAGGTTAAATGGTGCTTTTGTATCTGTTTCTCCTTTGAATCAATTTTTTTTTCCTTTGGTTTCGTCACTGAGCATTGTTTTTTAATTAAGGTATGAATCAATTGATTTTTTTGGGAAATTGGTTTTCTCTAAGCTTTATGTTTCACCTTATATAGCTTCTGTAGATGGTTTCTTTTGGTAGGGTGAGAAAATTACGCAAGCTAGTACTGTAGAATGTTGGGAGAGATGGCGGAGTGGAAGATTGGTGTAGATTTTCAAGAACAAATGCTGCCACTGGAGGAAAAAATTGGCTCCAGAAGATAAAAAGTGTGGTACTTAGAATATTTTAGAGAGTACGTTGCATTCCAAAAGGGAAGAAATAAAGATAGGGTTATCTCCACTGCTCTTTCTGATGTAGTTATGTACCACACTACAAAATTTGTTTATGTTGCTACGCTACTAGGGAATGAAATGTTGCAGTATTGGAATACTGGAGTTCTAGAGCATTGCTTTGTAGCACTGATGCAGCAAACTCTTGGTGCACTAGGGACCTGGAGTATTAGATCAGTGAAGTGCTGAAACACTGAAGTTCCAGAGTGTTGAAGCACTGAAGTGCTGGAGGAGTGAAGTGTTGGAGTTCAAATATTGGAATATTTGAACTCCAGAGTGCTGGAACACTGGATTGCTGCCATTCGTGACTGCTGCTAGTAAATGTGTTGTCGCGAGGGAGTGTTGCTACCATATTTTCTGTCTAACTAATTTTTCCTGCATGACATGTTAACAACCAAAAATAAGTATCAACAGCTTCTTAGGCTCTTTACTGATTGTTTCCCACGATTTCTGTCTAGAATCTAATGTAGTTCTAGGATGTGAATGTTGTGTTCCTTGGACATTACCATATTGGTCATTTTCACCTTTCTTACCTTTTAATTGCAATGAAACTTGTTTTATTCTCTTCCAATTTTTTTGTTCTTACACTCTTACTGATAATGTGTTTGACATTTATGGAAGATGATTTATGAAAACCAACGGTTTAAACAACTGCAGGAGTTAACGGTTCAGTAAACAGCAGGATTACTTTTAAAACATATCAGTTTTTTTAATTATATTGAAGTTAGTTACCTGTCCTCTAGCTT
This sequence comes from Abelmoschus esculentus, assembly GCA_035048815.1. NCBI lineage: Eukaryota > Viridiplantae > Streptophyta > Magnoliopsida > Malvales > Malvaceae > Abelmoschus > Abelmoschus esculentus. Next base: position 18,250,852 of record JAUCBN010000029.1, read on the forward strand.
TATTATTTTTCTTTATTTCTTGCTCACTTCAGGAAAACAGAATCCCCAAAGGCAAAAACAAGATCAAATGAACTAAAAGATGGTACTCCAAAGAAACAGAAGCAGTGTAACTGTAAACATTCTCGGTGTCTGAAATTGTAAGTACATTGACTTTTATTCTTTCTTGGCATAACGAATTCCTCCATGATTCATTGCTGCTCAACTCTTGATGTCTTATCAACAGCTGTTTTTATTATTTTCCTTGTTGGCTGGTAGCAAATTTCTTACAAACTTGTCTGCATAATACATAATACATTTAACGTGTTTCTTGTTCAAGATATGAAGTTGGTTTTCTTCCTTATATGCAACTTTATGTAAGCCATTTTTACCTGGGTATTTTAGATAGTAGTTAGTACTGTAGCACCATTTGTTTTCTCTCATTCTTTCTCGTGTAATGATTTTTTCTGTGAGTCATTTTTGTATTTGAACTGTAATCAATTTGTTTGATGGCATAAGATATGGAAAATTAATTATGCAATGCCGTGACCAGGTACTGTGAGTGTTTTGCATCTGGCATATATTGTGATGGGTGCAACTGTGTTAATTGTTATAACAATGTTGAGAATGCAACTGCAAGACGAGAAGCTATTGAAGCAACTTTGGAGCGCAATCCAAATGCATTCAGACCAAAAATTGCAAGCAGCCCACATGGCACACGGGATAGCAGGGTATTCTAGCCAGACTTTTTTTTTTCATTTTAATTCACATTTTACATTGCTGAATTCGCACAATATTGATTCAGCAAAAAACCACAATTTTTTTAGCTAATTTTTATGGAGATACCAATGTTCACGTGGCTCCATGAAAATGTATAGCTAGGGGACTAGGGTAATATTTTGTGTTGCCTTTAATCATTGATGGGCCTTTGGAATATACAGAACCTTTTAAAATGTTATTCTTCTATTTAATTGTATGCTACAGTTGATATCCTTTTTTCCTGAACTCTATCTGGTTAGATTCTTGCATAGGAAAAGATCCAAGGGTGAGTAATACACTTTCAGATTCCAACTAAATCTAAGCTTAATATTTATTCTATTCATTTTTCCTTTTTAATTAATTTCATTTACTTTCGTTAATTTAAAATCATTATAATTTCTGCAGCAGATTTAGTTGGACGTGTATTACTCAGTGGTGATGTGGGGAGGGTCCTTTCCCTCTTGAAAACTTATATTATCAAAATATAAAATTCAAAGTTTAGCACAAATGTTGTTATTTGATAGAACTTGCTGCAATTGCATTCTCATAGTAATTACTATTGAATTAATTTTAGGAAGAGGCTAGGGAAGTTTTAATTTTGGGAAAGCACAATAAAGGATGCCATTGTAAGAAATCCGGGTGCCTTAAAAAGTATTGTGAGTGTTTCCAAGCCAACATTCTTTGTTCCGAAAACTGTAAGTGCCTGGACTGCAAAAATTTTGATGGAAGTGAAGAGAGACAGGCTCTATTTCATGGTGATCATGCCAACAATATGGTATATATTCAGCAGGCAGCAAATGCTGCCATAACTGGAGCTATTGGGTCCTCTGGTTATGCATCCACTCCGGTGTCTAAAACGAGAAAAGGTCAGGATCTGTTCTTTGGGTCAGCTTCCAAGGATCCATCTTTTCTGAGGCTTGGAAGCTTTCCTCAGGTAAAATGTCGTATCCTTGAATATTTATTGACAATTGTCTTGGCAGAAGCTTCTTGTATTGTTGTTTCTTTTGCACGTTACTGTGTCAACTAGTTCATCTATTGTTTAAGTATTCTTTTTTCACTTGTTACTGTAAAAGCTTTCACACAATTTCTACTTTTTTATATGTTAATCAGCCCCATCATATCAGAGCTTCTGCACCCTCCTCTTCCCTGTCTTCTCCACCAGTTTCTCGTGCTAGTACAACTGCTGCAGTAGGCCCTTCAAAATTTACATATAGGTAAATGGTGAGTCTATCAAAAGATATTTGTAGTCTGATTGTCATGAAACTAACTTATGCATTTTGGTGGAAGGTCTCTGTTAGCCGACATTATTCAACAGCAGGACTTGAAGGAGCTTTGCTCTGTTTTGGTAGTTCTATCAGGAGAAACAGCCAAGACACTATCAGGTAAACGGGAAACCTTTCAAATAACTGGTCTGAACTTGCAAGCGTCTAATCCTGTGTCGGTTTAGTGCTTAAACAGTGAGATTTATCATGTATGATGATCAACTTATGCTTGCTTTGTCATGGTGTTCATCCCTAGCAGCTCATAGAAACAAATTTTATATTGTGATGTTTGTTGAAACCTTCTGCTTGTACTTGTTAAAGAAAGATTGATGGTTTGAATAAAATAATGGCACAATTTTCTTTCATTCAAATGAATACGTAGCATCAGTGTTTAAGGTTAGAGTTTAGCCTTGTTTTGTCAATGAATAGTGTATTATAGCTGTTTTAAATATTGGCATTGATGCCATTTCCATATATTCTGGTATGTTAAATCATTCTTGCACGTACTTGTAAGAAATGATAGTTGGACACTTGATGCCGCTAAATGAATTTCTTGTATGTCGATTTTGAATATGTTTTTAGCAATTAACTTTTGAGTGAGTTAGAATAGGTTAATGGATCTGACACTAATATATTTTATGGTCTTCGTTCAATTTCTGTATGCATTTAGATCCAAGAATTTTAACTGAAAAACGGACAGAAGATCATGCAGAAACTTCCATTGCATCATCCACTCAAGACAGGCTGCAAAGCCAGAAGGATTCTGATGCCGAGAAAACCGTGGCTGATGATTGTTTAAGTGCAAACCAAGCCGATAAAGCCGACCCTGAAGTTTCCAGCTCGGATGGTGCTGATATGCCAAAGGGAAGGCCTATGTCTCCAGGAACTTTGGCATTGATGTGTGATGAACAAGATACAATGTTCATGGACACTGTGTCTCCTAATAGGAGTATGGGACATGGCTGCAGCACATCTTCACAATTGCCTTATGGACAGGGCATGACTGAGATTTATGCCGAGCAAGAAAGAATTGTTTTGACAAAGTTCCGAGATTGTCTCAATAGGCTTATCACTTTCGGAGAGATAAAGGGCAAGTTTCCATTTTCCTTTTCCAAAAATTTGATTCATACTGATTATATTCCGAATATGAAAAGAGACTCAAATGATGAAACTACCCCCAACTTCAATTTTTTTATGTTATCTATTTTATGGTGTATCATCTTTTCCATAATGCATAAACTTTTGGGAATTGACAACGCTGCTCTATTTTGATCACAGAAACACAATATTCGTCATTAGCAAGAACCGAGATAGGTAGTCAAAGAGGGCCCCCAAGCAATCTAACCGAAATGGCCAGAACCGAGACGGGGAATCAACAAGGATCCATCACCAACGGAGCTGCAAAAATTGTCAGTCCCCCCACAGTCGAGACATCTCAAATGGCTGCTGCGGTGCTCACCTCCGGCAATAATGATCTCGCTAGAGGTCCATCCCTTCCTGAAAATGGGGATGCTAAATCAAAAACTGAAAAAACAAATGTAAAGACCCTAAACGCTGACGATCACTCCAAGGTATGATACCACACTTCTCTGTACCATTGCAACCACTCTTTCTCTCCACATTCGTTTGATGCAATATCAAACTAATTGACCTAATCGAGCATGCCAAATTTTTGTATTGTCAATTTGACTTGTTTCCTTCACACAAGCTTCTCCCGCAGACAAAACATACAGAGAACCTTTCCTTTCTCCAGTGGTAAGAACATCGGTAGAGATGTTTTTTATGTTGTCAAGAATTTTATTGAGTCCAAATATAACATATTTTTCAGTATTAGTAATTTGAGCTACAAAAACTAAATTTCTTTTCAAACCTGAAAAATGAAAAATATCATCTATAACAATTTGCACATCTCCTTCTTTTGGCACGGGATAAGCTGAATCATCAACCGTAACAATGAATCGATCTCTTTCGTATTGACGCGAATTTGAGAAAAGTGAATCATTTCCTGTGACGTGACGAAGACAACCCGAATCTACGATCCATTCCTCTTCATATTTTCCAATATTGGAAAGAGCTTGCATTTGAGTTGAATCTACTTTTACAGTGAAACACTACTCCCACTTTATTTGATCACTCTCTTCTTTCTCACTTACAAAATTTACTTTAGAGAGTTTCACCTTGTAGTTTCTCTTTATATGCTCAAGTTTACCACATCTGTAGCATTTGATAGCATTTTGATTTTGAGCATTATAGCTAACATTAGCCTTCCATTTATCAGTTTCTTCTTTGTTGGTCTTGTGTCATGTATTTTTTTTTTTGTAATGCTTCCCTTTTGAAAAGAGAATAGCTTTAGAATCATGACTCTTCGTCATTTGTTTTGTCAATGCTTCTTAGTTGGAGAGTAAACTCTCTAATTCTTCGACTGAAGATTGATTCTCCTAACCTTGAATTGAAGTGACAAAGGGAATGTACTCCTTCAATCGTCGAATTATAAATCGCCGCCTTCTTGCTTCGCTGATTTTTTCTTCAACATCTAATTCTGAAATTTCAACACAAATGCTTTTAACTTTTAAGAAATATTTAAAAATAGACATATTACCTTGTGTTGAGGATGCAAGGTCATCCTCCAAAATTTGCATATGAGCTCTATTCTTTTTGAAAATAATCACTCGAGAATTTCTCATAATTGTTTTGATGAATTTACATCCCGAACATTATCAATAAACTCCTTGCTAATAGAAGTTCTCAATGTAAAGAGAGTTTTTTTATATTTTATCTTCCATTTCGTTCGATCTTCATCATTCTCTTGAGTGTCGGCAGGAATTTTTGTATCTTCTCCTGTAACCAAATTTCATAGGTCTTGACCTTGAAGAAATGCTTCCATACACATTCTCCAATACTTGTAGTTCGTGCCCACAAGTCTTTCAACTTCATATTGAGTGTTGGAACTATTTTCTCCCTTTGCTAACTTCATCTCTACTTTTAATATTGAATCTCTTTCAACAAGACAAAACAAATGACTTGACAAAGAAAAAAAATAATAGTCCTTTTTTAACCTGGCTACTTTTAGCATAAAACAAAATAGAAAAATAAACTAAAGTTAACAAGAGAAAGTAATCAAGGAAATGATACATTTATTGATTTGTTGTAGAGAGTTTGAATACATGAAAAATTAATCAATTATTCCTAAAAAGTCTCTAACAACCTCATAAAACTAAAGAGTCAAAGGATATTTTGTCGAACTATGAGTTGTCAATTTGTCGTCGAAGTATAACTCGCTGAGGCAGCTAAGACGATCCTTCAGTGACCCGCCGAGGCGATAATCTTGACTTTGCTTTATAAAGACGAAAATAATTTATATTCGAAATCCACACTACAAAACAATATAACCTGGCCTACTCTTTAATTCTTAATTTCTTCGATTAATTTGTGTTATTGCTTTAGTTAGTTATTCGTTAGTTTTAAATCAAACCAAAATTACTTGTGTCTTTTTTATTTCCTATATTATGAAAGAAAAATAAATTACGTAGATAAATCTAATCTTTATGGGATTCGATAACCTTATATATTATTACTTGATGAATATAAACTTACACTATAAAAATGTAGGCCTTCCTACGCACGACAATCTCGATCGAAGATTAATCATTAGATTGACGTTGCTGCATTTTGTGTTGTACATAATACGCACGGCAGAAAGGTGCTTATTCTTCTGTTTAGCGTTAATGTTTATTTTAAACTATTTTGGTTCCGTAATTCAAATAAAGTTTTCTCGTAACGAGTATTAAAAAACACTGTCATCCAATTATAATATCACATGTGATATGGTTTATTTATTTATTTAAATTTTAAATTTTTAAAAATATATTTTTTAAAAAAAATCTAAAAGTTTTGATTTCTTTTAATCGAACTCAAATTACATCTCTCTAACCGTCTAACATCTTCACATATCGATGGTTTACTGTTCACTATCCAAACGTTGCGTATCTTACTATTCAACGTCCTCCTTCACTAATTATCCATTAAAACTCAATTGATCATTTTTTATTTTTAGATATTCGTCGACGGAGCAATCAGTTATTCATTCATTGATTTTCGACGCCAAGATGATAGAGTTTTCAGTAGTATGGGTTTAATGAAGGCAACGGTGGTTGATGATGACTTAATCACTGGTAGGGAAGAATCTAAGGATTTAAGATTTAGGTTTATAATTTTTAGAGAAATTACATATTGAGTTTTTTTATAAAGTTAAAAATTTCTAATTTAAAAAATACCAGCAATATCCACTATAATATTTTTATTGAATAACAAGCAAAATTTAACGTCTGTTACACAAATTAGATTACGATTAAGGAACACTTCTTTGCTAATAGCCTTTTTAAAGGTAGTTTTTGTAAAGGACAAGTTTTCATTGTGCATTGAATTCAAAGATTTACATAACTTTCAGAACCAATACTTGGACAGGAAGCAGTTCCCAAATACATACAACCTTAAACCAGTCACATAACCGCTTTCATGTCCAAGTTCGGAAGGAAGAACAGTGACAAGCTCTAGACATTAGTTACATAAGGTAAGATCTCTTTCTAAATAAGTATAAACACACACATATATATCAATCACGAGCATTTGGACTTCTTATGGCACAGCTTTCAAGCTTCTCTAGATACTGATACTTCTTTGAGGCTGGCTTGGAAAGTTTCTTGTCATTTTCAGTCTCACCCTTAAAGTAGATTTCTAGATCAGTTGAGTTTCTTCTTCTGGAAGCAATACCCCAACCCATGAAATCCGAGAGTGTCGGCGTGTCGGTAGCACTTGTCGCGACCACATCTTCATCCAAGGAGCTGGAGGACACCTCCGATCTTGCTGGTGATGACATTTGAGTAAGGCAATCAGCATGAAGGACATCTTCGATTCTCGACATGATATTGAATGCCAAGCTCTCTAGAGTCCTTGAGTAGCTCTCCAGAATAGCATGTCCTACATCCTGCGAAATCGAGTACCTAGTTAGTTTATCAACCTTGAATGAAAAGGAAACTGCACTTCTTTGCTTGCTTTACCCTGTTATATTGGATCTTAGATATATCGAGGGTAGATTGTGGAATTCCCGGAAACTGTTGCTTTAACAAGATTAACATAGTCTCGGCCCTCTCTTCGAATATTTCCCTCTTCTCCAAGCTCACACTCGAACCCCAAGATGATCTTCCATCTTTATGGTGCAATTTCCTCTTCCAAATGATAATGGAGGCCTCAATCCTATTCTTAAGGTCTAAGACTTTGTGTTCTGTTGACAAGTCCATGGTTGCAAGGAACTGTGACGGATCAAAGTACTCGACGGTGATGCTTTTATAGATTGAATCGCCGAGGCTCGATCTTCCGTTCTACATAGACATGATGGAGAAGAACAATCAAGGCAACTAGAAACATAATTAAAACAGTTTAATCAGTTGATGTGGAGTCTTTTATTTCTTTACCTTCGGGAGGGATTCGATGTAGCTTTCGGGGACCTCCATTTCGGATAGGACTTCGGCATTGATGGCCATAGCTGCTTTTAGAACCTGATTCACAGACTCCTTTTGACTCTGCAGAAACTTCCGTGATGTTTCGGACAAACCATTTGCAGGCACCTTAACGGTTGGATGCCACCATTTTTCACCCCGGTGACAGTTTTCGTTATCTTGATCGTCATTTTTGGACACATACCAAAACTCTTGTTCTTGCCCAAAGCTGTCCATAATCTCCTGTTTTTCATTATAAATTTGATCAATCTCTGCTTTCATTATGAAATGATTTTCTCAGGTTAAAAACTAAAAGGACCAAATTACTCACAATAAGCATTGCGTCGAGTTTGCGTAGGCCGGGTATGTTCACGAGCAGATCGTTCCTTTGTCTAGTGACCATAATCTATGCGTGTGAAACAAGTTAATATGGTAAAATGGTAGTAATAGTTGTAAGAATTATGATCCTTTTCCTGAGAGATATATGTTACCTCCATGCTTGTTCCGTTCTTCGTTTTCTGTTGCGAAGGAACGAACTCAACAATGTGATCGGTCACCGATAGAAACCAATCCATTTCTCTTCTCCATCTTGCCTTCGTTTCCGGAGCCATAGGTCCTAATTTTACTTGTTCTCCAAAAACGGATGCTGCAGTATCATTGTCCAACAGGCTCAAAACTTTTCAAGTAGGAAAAGAAAGAAAAAGCTAGAAGAACGATGAAACCGAGCCTAAAATTTACGGATTTCGGCGGTTTCCCCTCGATTTTATATATCTGAATGAAAACTTCTGCATATGATAATTTGATTTTAGATAGGAATATTGTACCTGCTAAATTTGTCACTGCATTTGACAGAGCCAAAGCTGAAGAAACACCTTTTCCTCCTCCTGACATATCTTCACCCAGAAGCAACTTAGCAAACTTTTCCTTCATCAGATCCATATCTATATCGAACCCGAGAAAACGTAAGTATTAAAAGACGATCATCAAGAAGAAAATGGATCTTGAGTCTGTTTGGTAGGAGAGAATTATGTAAACATGAATTGCACCTGATGGTAGCCTCTCCGGAGGATTTCCTGGCAAACTATCTCCTATTCGTTGGTGACCAATTGATTTTTCCTGCAGGTTAGCATCGACATCATCCGCGTGATCATTGCCACTCGAGACCGGATTTTGCTGCTGCTGCTGGTCACTCCCTGGACTCTCAATCATTCTCATAATGCGGAAAGACCCCGAATTGTGAGTGCTGTACCGACGAGTCAATGTCCGAACCATTGTGCAATGTTCAAGTTAGCTTCTTCTTTTCCGTGTTCTTTCTTTGTTTTCTTTTTTCGTCACAACGAAAGATTGAAGAAGAAACAAAGCCGAACTGGAATATAAAATAGAAAAACGAAACTACCGTTGTTCAATTTGTTAGTGTAGGGGAAAGCAGTCCATTGAAATGAGAGGCCAGCAATTGAAACCCAAAGGATTTATCAGTTTTCTTCTGTACTGAAGAGTGGTTCACATCGTTTTCTGTTTTTGCAGTGAACATGAATCATTGGTGAACATGTTTTTGAGGTTGGGCTAGCAAATATTAAACTATAAACAAACAAAAGACTAAAAATGGTGGTTTGTTAAGACAGGACAAATCTTTGCCCCATATATCCGGGAAGAACATACAAGCCTTAACTGGTTTAACTATATTCTGTCCTTTTGGTTTCACTTACAGCAACCCCCATTAAGTTGAGTTTTGTTCAGTTACCTGTTATGGTTCTTTAGCCGGGGATCGTTTGGAGAAGGCTTTATTTGCAAATTGGCCCCTAGATTTTAATTCGACAAACCCATTAACAACAACAATCATACCCTAATTTTTAGTTTCAGTTTTCGGATGCACCTCCTTCGTGGATTACGACGGCGGAACTAGACACATGAGCATCAGGAGAGAGCAAGAAACAGTATAAACTTCATACAAACCTTGCAAGCCACTAAACCAGTTCTAAAGATGGTGTGAGATTTTCTCGCTTCGTTGGTCGGATTTCAAAGTTGTAATGAATCCATAAGTAAGTTTTAATGAATCTGAACATGTCGTCCAACGCGATGACCCGACCCGGATCCTAATATTTTATAAAAAGTAATTTAAAAACGAAAGGCTAAATATTACCATTCATCATTACATTATTCATATTTTCTTGTTTTAATCATCGAATTATATTTTTAAAAAATAGTCACTGATATTATATTTTTTCTTATTATTATTTTGGTCAATCATCATTAAAAACTCATGAAAAAAAGAAAGAAAGTGAAAATAATTTAATGGCTAAAGCAGAAAAAAGTTATTAGTGATTAAAATAGGGTAAAAAAAAAGTAATGTTAATGATGATATTGCACAAAATAATAGTTTGCTAGGCAAAATAGACACGCGTACATAGTTTAGTGACCAATGATGATGTTTATCCAAGACTAAACTGGAGAAGAAATGTCAGCTTGACGAAGAAAATTCAAAAGAGTCGTCTCTCATCTCAAATTGCCAAAATTGAATTTTCTGTTGGTTTTGAATTTCTTCTGTGTTTCTTCTTCTTGAGTGGTAATCACTGAGGTGAGAGAAAGGTCAAAGCGAGTTAAGAATTTTTGAGATTCTTGATAAGGTGATTGGTAGCGCGTTCTTTGGTGATGGCAGATGAAAAATCGACGGTCCAGATGCCGAGTAGAGATCGACAACTTCTAATTCCGGTTGCTGAATCCATACGCGATGATTCCTCCAAAGCTTCAGCGTCGTCGTCTTCATCTTCTTCGCAGCACGCCGGCCGTGAGGTGCCCTTTCTCGAATTTCCTTCTTTCGAACTTATTTTTGTAAACACATTTTTGGTTGTTAAATTGGATTTACGAATGCGTTTGAATTAGATTTGACTTGTTTTGCAGTTTTTTCTGGTTGCTCTTTGTAAGATAGGATTTGAGATCGATAGTCATGTAATAGAGCTTTATGGGGTTTTCTGTGACCGAATTGGTTGTTAATAGAGAGAAATTAGATATTTCAAATTCATTTTTAAGCTGGAAGTTGTTGATATTGGAAGAGGTCTGCAAATTGAACTGTTTTTAATTGTGTTTGACTTGGTATTGTGATGTAGAATGTTGCATAATTTACTGGAGCAAATGACTTTTGTTTTATGATTAGAAGATGAGAGTGAGACCATTTGGGATGTAACTGCACTGACTTGATAGGGTTTACTTACTACATTTGTAATAATAAAGGGTCGTGTTTTCTATTTAGAGGATTTCAATGTGTCTATGATTTAATTTTCCAGCTTAAAATGATGTGTGAAGAATGTTAATGTTCTCAAACAAATATGGGGTATAGAACTATATAGGCTTGAATTTGAAGTCATCCCAATGTTATGACATTATCGTTTTCTGGTTGATGGAGTGGGTTAGCAATGGAATCTTTCAAAACAAATGTTGACAAGCTTCGTTTTATGCAGACGTTTTACAAAATTGTCCAGAGCTGGGCTTCAAAGAAGTTCATGACAGGATGGTATGTGGTATTCTTTCTTCTCTTATCTTTAGCTTTATGGACTCATGAAGGACCATTTCTACAATTTTCATCTGTATGATAATGATTTGGATAGTCCTATTATTATCTTCTTACAGAGAAAAAGCGATACGGACATGCCGCCAGTTCATCTTCTTCCCGTATATGCTTGATCATGAGTGAACATACTTTCCCTATTGTATCAAGCCTAATTTGGTTTCTTAGATTTTACCTTTTATGTATAATTACAGTAAATTTTAGAATTTTATAGACTATTAATTCTTGGAATGAGAGATAAATCTAAACACCTTGAATGTTTCACAATTATAAACTATTTCATAAAAAAGTGCTTGATGGAAACCTAGTGTTTCACTCTTACAGCTGTGATGAATTCGCTATCCCTCATAATTATTCAGACATTACTCATTATAACAAGTATATTCATTCATAATGCTTTATTGGGAGAGTTATGTTGGAATCTTAGTATGAGAATTGAAATAGATGTAACACAATTGATTATGTTGGTATCTTTAAAAAAAAATGTTTCTACCTTTTTCTTTCCATAAGCTTCTCATAAAATGAATGTCTATCAATTCCTCTGATTCTTTATCATCCTAAAAAATATTTTTTTCTTGCTCCCATGGATTTCTGCCAACTTTTATTTGATGAACTCAAAAGCTTAGTAGCTTTGGTTTCTAGTTTAAATATTTCTATGGAATTTAATAGAATTTCTGTTGTCATTCATGATGTTGTTATAGCAGGTGCTGAATCCTATATTTATTTTGCAGTGTCATTTTGTTTCCCATAGCAATCACTTTCTACATAACATGGTGGTTTATTCACTTTGTGGATGGTTTTTTCTCTCCGATATATGCTCAACTTGGAATTAATATATTTGGTGAGCATCTCATTTAGATACAATCTCACCCCACCCCCACCCCCTTACCAATGAAGTCTGGTGAACCTATTTTGTAATTATTAAATCTTTATGTTTTTTCACCCTTTAATGGAATCTTGGAGTTTGTAAATGTGTTTCTTTTCTTAAGGCTTATAAATGAATAGGATTTTTTACCTTGAAATTTCAAAAGATTGTGGTTTTTAGAGAATGATAATTATGAGTGGGTGGGTGATATATTCTTCAAGACTGGAGGGATCTTTATTTGTGGTTCTTCATCTTTGCCAAAATTTCTCGTGTGCCTATAGCTTACTTAATAGTTAATACGTATTAGCATTCTTTATATGAAGTTTCCCTAGAATCAGACTTTAATAGTATGGAAACAAATACATGTATATGTTCATTACCTTTTAACATAGGAAAAACTTTTGTTAGATTTTAGTTTTATGTATCTTTCAGATATGTTCTTAAAGGAAAGCTAAATTGCTTTGCAGACAATGACCTTTGCAAATTATTTACCCTTTCCACATAAATATTTTATCTTTAACATTTTTATCAAGAATCTCTTCTTTAAGAGTGTGTGCCATCTGGTTAACTTAGCAGGCTTATACAATGTTTTGACCTCCTTTTGCTTCATGGATAGGTCTTGGATTTGTAACTTCTATTACATTCATCTTCTTGGTCGGAGTATTCATGTCATCTTGGTTGGGAGCATGTGTCCTGGGCCTTGGTGAGTGGTTTATAAAGCGGATGCCTTTTGTTCGTCACATCTACAATGCTTCCAAGCAGATTAGTTCTGCTATCTCACCAGGTATGCAATTATGCTGGTTTTCTTCCATGTGAAGGAAATTAGTTTGCCCGGTCATATTATTAAAATTGGTTCTGGTAATGGCATTCTGTATGGTACATCTGTTTTTATTTTTGTTTACATCTTCACTGTATTTCAGATCAGAACACACAGGCCTTCAAGGAAGTAGCCATTATAAGGCATCCACGTGTCGGTGAATATGCATTTGGATTCATCACTTCATCTGTTTCTTTGCAGGTAGGCAAATGAACTTTGTCTTCCTAAATTATCAGTTTGGCTTGCATTCCTTGTTTTTTGTTATTTCCATGCTTCATATGATCTTATTGGCATGCGTGTCTGGATGAATTTTTATTTCAATGAAACTCTTGTGATTGCCCGTTGCCGAGTAGTTGGGTTCTCGTTTCTATGGGATTCTTGTTTGAACTGCTTGTGCACAGTAAACATCTAACATCTAAATGAGGTTACAATTGTTTTTAAATATTTACTAGAAAAGTAGGATTTAAGAAAACCGTGCAATTTAAAATCAAAGATGCCATTTTGTTCATTTTGTTTTCAAATGTAGAGCTACTCAGGTGAAGAAGAGCTCTGCTGCGTCTTTGTTCCGACAAATCATCTTTACATCGGTGATATATTCCTCGTCAATACCAAGGATGTCTTCAGACTTAATCTATCAGTTCGTGAAGGAATTGGTGAGGCATTCAAATTCTTCTCTCTGCTGTTATTTAAAAACGAAAAGGAAAAAGGTGTGGCTGGGTTGAGCTTGAGTCGAGTTTTGAAACAGTGAGTTTCAAATCGAGCTCGGTCTTGTCTCTGATCAATTACAACCTTAATACCAAGTTGTAGCACTCCCTATTGCTATGTTTATAATGTATATTGTTTCCAGTTTTAACTTATATTGTACTCATTCTTCGACGGCAGAAATCGTTATATCCGGGGGAATGTCCATGCCTCAGATCCTGTCAACACTCGATACTCATTTGGAAAGAAATAGACCTGGGGAAATCTGAGACAGAAGGTAACAGTTGTGTAGTGTTTGTTGTTCATTATTCATTGCATTGTCAGTAGCTTCGGATTTTGATCACCCGATCGGCCATGCAATCTGTGTTAGTATTGCATATTCGAAATTCGATTATGAAAATTTGATGTTAGTGTCTGGTTTTGGTGTCATCTGTAATTTTGAGAATCCATAGAATGTAAAACTCTTTGCTTTTCACGTGTAGAATGATCTCAATAGTTTATGTATCTCAAGCTTATGTTTTGGCCCTTGCTTATCAGTCATATAACTATAAATAGACGGATTATTAGTTCATAAAAGACTTCAAAAGCAACAATAAAAGCTTAAGGGTCTGACGAAAAATCTTAGATTTTTTTTAAAAAATAAATTAAACTTTTAGTTCTTTTACAAAATGAAATCTTTAAACTAATCGATTGAATAAAAAAAATTAATCAATTGAATTCTTTGACTAATTTTAATCATTAAATTTTAATTTTTTATTGATCTTAATGATATATCATATATTATATATTATAATTCTATCATAGTTCATTCTTAAAGGAGACTGTATCTTGGCAAAACTGAGCACTTCGTATTTTGGTAAAATTTGGGAGTGTCTGATGTAGTTAAAATGTTAAAAAGATAAATACTCACACTTCAAAATAAAAAAAATAAAAAAAATAGCCCAATACTCACACTGCGCAAAGGAATGTGTTCTTTACAAAGAAGACAAGGTATACCACGGTCAAGAGGTTGAGTTTCCACTATGACTTTGGCTGTTCTTCATCCTTCCCGTCTCCGTTTCCCGGCTGGTTTGGCCTTCATTGCTCGAGCCAGAAGGGTATAAACCGTATTCGCTGGTCGGCTCACTGTACTCGTTGCTAGCATCATGTTCCTGGGAGCCTAATGCCTTCCTGAACCTTTTCATGTCTTCATTGTACTGGCTTGCATCAAAGTCCGAGCTCCCGTATGAGCTGTACACATTGCTCTGTCCGGGTCTCATTCCTTCGTTGAGATCCGACAACGATGATTCTCCTTCTAGAGCACGGACTATCTGCGTGGTTCCAAATATAGGACCAGGATCAAATCACATGTGGAAGAGAGAAAGTCACTCATGAACCATCAGGTAAAACAGCTTAACAATTACCTGGCTCATCCGTGGTCGATGTCGTGCTGAATGTCGAACAGAAGCAGCAGCACAAGCAACCATGCGAGCCATCTCATTTTGGTTATATTCTTCTTGTAACTTCGGATCGACCAAGCTGTCAAAGTTGCCATCCTCCAGTGCTCTTGCGAGCAAAGGCCTAGCCTACGATACAAATCAGATTTACTAAAAAAAAGATTCAAGCAGCCTGCAACAAGTCCCAGACCATTATAATCCAAAGTAGTAACTAACCCATTCGACCAAACTGTCGTCCGCATAAGAAGAGCCAACTGGTTTGTGTCCACTAATCAACTCCAGAAGCATGACTCCGAAAGAGAAAACGTCTGATTTTTCTGTGAGTTTTCCACTCGAAGCATACTCGGGAGCCAAATACCTTAGAGAATGAGATTCAAGTGAATAAAAGCAACTAAAAATACTTCTAATTATTTATCCTACGGACCAAGCAACATGAATGCATAAAGACTTCTTACCCAAAAGTACCCATCACTCGGGTGGAGACATGAGTGTTGACATCAGAAAAGAATTTTGCTAGTCCGAAATCAGCAACCTGAAAACAGAATTTTATGAAGATCTGAATGACAATGCAGCATGTAAAAAGATACATATATGTTCAGCAACCAAATGAAGCAAGACAATAACATTTCATAGAATCGATGTTTAGCAATGTCAATAAATCAAAATGAAACCGATACCTTTGCCTCGAACTTGAAATCTAAAAGAATATTAGCCGCCTTAATATCACGATGGATGATCTTAGGACTGCCTGAAAACAATGATAATGGTTATCGAAAGTAGAAATTGAGATCCTACATCTAGACCCAATAAGCATGGGAGAGAGGCAGAGAGCATACAATCCTCATGAAGATAAGCCAGCCCTTTTGCAGATCCTAAAGCAATTCTCATCCTGGTTGGCCAGTCCAATGTAGGCTGCCCTTTTCCTGCAATCAGCATTCGATATTCAGATCATTTACCATAATAAAAATCAAACATCTATTAGCATCCACAATACACTGAAGACAATCTTATTCTTACCATGCAAGTGAAACTCCAAAGTGTTGTTCGGAACAAACTCGTAAACAAGCATCCGTGTCGTCCCAGAGACGCAGTATCCAACCAATGAAACAAGATGTTTGTGATGAACACGGCTGATAATCTCAACTTCAGCTTGAAATTCTCTCTCCCCCTGCCCACTTCCAGCCTTCAGTTGCTTGACTGCCACTTCCTTCCCATTCGGAAGAACACCTTTGTGCACATACCCGAAACCACCTTGCCCAAGAAGGTTTTCATCAGAGAAGCCATCCGTTGCTCTTGTTAATTCTTCATAAGTAAATTCGCTCTTTGAGAAACCAAGTGTAATACCAGGAGACGGTGAAAGAAGAGCGTTTTCAGAGCCAGAACCTCCACTGCTCCTCATGGAAGGTGGCAGAGGCGATGGCATTGGAGGCATAGAAGAGCTTTCCGCAGATGTAGGTCCCCATGCTGTAATAGGTGGAGGATTTGGATTAGGCAGAACTGCACCATATCGATCACCCGGAGGAGGATTTTGCTGCCACCGGTACTGCTGGCCACCATGAGGATTTTCTGGAAGGAAAGAATCAAAAAGCTCTATGATCAAACCATAACCAAATGCTCTGTACGGAAACTGACAGAAAAATTATGCAACCAAAAGGAACGAAACCCATTTTTTCTGCACCAAAAAATTAATGATATCAATATAAAATATATTCATAAATAAATCCATTTTCTGACCTTTAGGAGGAGCAGGAGGTGGTGGCGGTGCGTAGTAACTTTCGTCGTCTCTTCTTCTTCTCCTCTTCTTTTGAAGACATATAAACAGCAAACTCAAGACCAACAATACCGCCACTCCCCCTATTGCTAACCCCACTACCAGCCCGGTTGAAATCCCACTGCTTGAATCGGAAGAAGACGGAGGCGTCGGAGGAGATGGAGTTCCTGAATTCCTAGGAGATGGTGGCGATGGATTCGCTGGCCTTCTCGGGGTAGATGGCGATGGAGTTGTTGTAGAAGGAGGTGGAATAGAAGGATTGAACGATGATGGGGGAGGAGTTGAAGCTTCTGGTGGCGGAGGGGAGGTGGATGATGTTGGTGGAGGTGATGAAGTAGAAGGAGGACGGGACGGAGTGGTACTTGAAGGTGGAGGAGCTGATGGAGTGGCTGGAGGTGTAGATGGGGTAGCGGGTGGTGGGGAGAGAGTAGTATTGGTTGGCGGCGGAGCTGACGCTGCTGGTGGTGGTGTGGAAGGAGTGGTGGTCGGCGGCGGAGTTGTTGTTGGTGTGGATGGAGTGGTCGTTGGAGGAGGAGTTTCCGGTGATGGAGGACTATTTTGCGGCGGAGCTGAGGAGGCTGAAGGAGGCGGTGCCGTAACGTTTGTGTCTGGTGTTGTCGATGATGGAGCCGGCGTATTCCCCGGTGCAGGCGCTGAGGACATCCTTTTTTGTGTGTTTGATTCAAAAGAAGGACTGTCTTGACCTTTGACAGGAAAATACTATAATTAAAAGCAGAGTCCATTTGTGCACATAAATAAAATAAAATAAACTATTCCATGTTTTAGTAAAGTATTTCTTTTTGAATTGGGTAACGTCAGGGCAGCAGGAGAAGCTTCTTAAATCTAATCAAAACATTTTTGAAAAGGTCTTTTATTGGACCAATTACACGCGGCGAAAATATGGATTAAAAAAATTTATATTATAAAATAAAAATTATAGTAAATAATTTAAAGTTTTATTGATTAGTGGATTAATTTAAATTATTTTTATTTTTAGAATATAAAATAATGTTTGATACATATAAAAAGTATGTACTTATATTTTATAAGATTAAAGAAAATAAAATAAATTAAAATTAAACTAAAAGATAAATAATTATAATTAAATTTATATAAAAATTCAAAAATTTGATTTGATCTAAACTTCATTTTTATTTTATAAACTTAATTCAAATAAAAAATTAAATAAAATTTAAATTATAAAATATGATACATTAACTTTAATAATTTAAATTTTTTTAATTCAATTCGATTCGATTTGATTGAATATTTACCTTAAAAACTTGAGAAAGTTTTAATGAATAGCGCCTTTAACATATACTTTTTTTGTATACCTAATTTCTTATAAAAAATTATAAAAATTATAATATATATTAAAATTATTTATAAATTTTCTTATAGCTTTATAAAATACGATACAACCATTTTGAAGCTGACATTTTTTAAAACTTCCCAAAATCATGTCTAATAAAACAGTTCAGTCCATTTCTGACTTCCCAAATTACGCCCTTAGTAGGACAGATCTTTCCTTTAAACAATTGTGCTCTCAGTTATTGATCATTTCCGTTGATTGCGATTTCTATTAGAAAATAGGATTATATTTAATATTTATTTAAATAATTTATTAATTATCAATATTTAAATTTAGTAATATTAATTAGATCATAAAAAATGATTGGTTTTAGTTTGACATTATGAATCATATTCGAAGCATATATATTAAAAAATTTATTTATAAAATTATCTTTGAAAAATGTCCCCTTGTGATGTTACCCTAAATTCTTTGGTCCCATTTATTTCAAAACCACCTTTCTTTGTCAGGAACAAAAGTGCAAGTCAAGTAGTATCAGATGTCTAAATGGAATATATGCTAAGAGTATCGTTAGAAAAACAGTGAGAATTGATTAACTTTAAAACATGTTTTGAAATTGTAAAGACGAAGATTCGAATAAAAAATTTATTAATTTTTATTCCACTCTATAAGATTTTTATAACGGTATCTCATATGCTTAAAATGGTTCAGTAATGAATAAGAAATTGATGTTCAAAGTAAGAAGGTCGTGAATAGAGTAAGAAATGAAACCTCATTATCTTATATTGATAGGATAAATAAAGTAGAAAGTGTGTATATACATTTACCCACATAATTGTCATTGAATGACTTAACTCTTGTGTTGGGGTGCATGACGTGGGTGATGCAAATATTTAAGTATTTAGCAATCGTGTTATTGTTTGAGTTTTTCTAGTTGCTTTAACTCGTTTATACTTATCGTTTCTAAAATAGGTTTGATTTAAAATATTTATTTATTTTATTTTATATTTTTTTAGTTTTTCTGTTCATTGAATAATAATATTTATTTTATTTTATTATTATTTTATATTATTTTTTTGGATTAACCACATATATTTTAACAAGTATGTTGGTATTATAAACATGTTTAGTAAATAATTTTTTGAGTAAAAATAAAGGTTTAAAGTATTTTTAAGGATTAATCGGTTAAATTTATTAATTTAAATTTTGGTAAATAGAAGATTGTAATACTGACCTGGGATGAAAATTTTTAGTATGATTTTTTTTGAGTTATAAGTTTAGATAAAAAAAACTTATATAGACTATTTTATCTTCGATAATTATAAAAAAAATCTAAATAATATAAATTTAAATAACTAATAAAATTTAAAAATAAATTTATAAATAAAAATTTAATATATGCATTTAGTAATTTAATATATATTTAAATATTAATATATTATATTGAAAATATATTTTCATAAATAAGAAATTAATGTATACATCTAACAATTATATTAAAAATATAATTTTATAAATAAAAAATAATATATTCATCTTTTATATATGTTTAGCAATGATATTAAAAATAGTTTTTATAATTTAATTAATATTATTAGACGTAAAATATTAATGACTAATATTTTATTCAAATAACTATTAAATATGATTATACGTTTATATGTTATATTATATGTTTAAATAATCAAACAACTACTAAATATCAAATAATTTTATATAATTTATTAGCCAAATTAACTATCAACTAATATAATTTGTTATCCGTTAATTGCTAAACAAAATATATCTTTTAAATAAAATTAAATATTTAAATTCTAACATTGTAAATTAAATAAATTAGATTAAAAAGATCATCCGTAATAAACCTCTACAATATCAATTTAAATTCATCAATATATGATCGAATATAAAGAATTATAGAAAAAAATAGAATATACATATAGTATACTCTATCTTGACATTTTTTTTTAAGTTTGAAGGGTATTTAAGGTTGTTAGTTGTATCTGCAACTCTAAGTCAAGGCACGCCCAGCTTGACAGCCAAAACGCTCATCTGCAACAAGAAGAGAGGAACGTTTTTCCTACAAAATAAAATAAAATTTATTTATTTCTAATTATATTTAAATAGCACTTTTTTATTATTAAATAAAAACCAAAATTCAATCCAGCTTGATCTTTCAAAGATTTAAACGAAATTTTAATTAATTAATTAATATATATCATAATTTCGTGGAGGAAAGATGAAGCAAGCCGCCGTCAGCTTATCTCTAAGTGGGGCGACGCAGAAGGATGTTTTCAAACATACATGTGATTATGAAGCTCTTTATCTTAAAAGTAAGAAATAATTTTGAGTTTACGGTAACGGATTTAAAATTTTATATAAGTAATGTAAATTATTTAAAAAATACGTTAAAAATTATAAAGTTATAAAATTATAAGAATTTAAGGGTATAAAATTAGATTATTAATAAAAAATATAAAATATAATTTTTTTAAAATTTTTAGAGAATTCAATCGTACTTTCACTACCCTTAGATTTTTTTACCTTTCTTTTCAAAGTAAAAATAAAAATCTTACAAAAAGTGAAGGACAGATAAAAATATAACCTTTTTTTCTATCTTCTTTTGCCCTTTTCCCTCTCCTTCTTCTATCTAGACCCCTATATATTATTTTTGTGATCTTATTTTTTCTCATCCTTCGCTTTTCACTGTCAATATACTATAGGTGCAATGAATTGTGAGAGACATTGCAGGATTTAGAAGAAGGAAAACTCAGAGAAGAAGACGAAATTGAAGAGAAAATAGAATTTGGAGAATTCTTTCATTAAGAGAAAATATACAGAATATGGGTCTTACTATCTTAATCCAATGGGTCTCTTATATATAGCCCAACTAATGTAATTTTAACAAACTAACTGTTTAACCGTTCACTTAACAGATTCTACACTTCAGTATTCTTCTAATATCCTTCCGGTTTCTTCTTCTTCTTGTCTGTGAAATTTAAAACATGACTCCACACCAAGATTTGTGCGAAATCTGCAAAACATTCCAGGCGGGAGTGGCTTAGTGAGAACATCAACTATTTGTTCAGTAGAAGGCACAAAACTGACCACTAAGTTTCCAGCAAGCACACGTTCACGAACAAAGTGCACATCAATCTCTACATGTTTAACTCGAGCATGATGTGTTGGATTAGCAGCCATGGAAACAGCAGAAGTATTATCACACTATATTGTTGGAACCCTGGCAAGGAAGATGTCAATTTCTGTGAGTAGATGTTGTACCCACGTTAACTCTGATACAGCATTTGCTAAACTTCGATATTCTGCCTCTGAGGATGATCTGGACACTACACCCTGCTTCTTTGAACACCAAGTTATAGCATTGCCACCTAAATAGATGCAATACCCTGTAGTAGATCTTCTTTCCTCAATTGATGTTGCCCAGTCCGCATCGGAATAACATATCAAATCCAAGCACCCAGTAGACTTATAAGTTAGTCCATAGGATATTGTACCTTGAAGGTATCTTAATATACGCTTCACAGCTTTCCAATGTATATCCCGAGGCTGATTCATGTACTGACTAACTTTATTGACAGAAAAAGCAATATCAGGACGTGTTAAACACACATACTGTAAGCCCCCTACAATGCTGCGATACAGATGTATGTCTGAAAAATCATGCCCAGCTCCTGTATGTAATTGAGGACACACAATCATGGGAGTTGGAACAGGACTACATGAGCTCATATTGGCTTTCTCAAGTAACTCTGCAACATATTTTCGTTGATTTAAGGTCAAACCAATTAAAGATTGTTGAATCTCTATCCCAAGAAAAAATTCAGGTTGGCCAAGATCCTTGAGCAAAAATTCTGCATTTATTAACTGAACTGTGTTAGAAACTTCATTTTCAATATTGCCTGTGATGATTATATCGTCAACATAGACCATCAACAAAAGTGTAAGGCCTTCTTCCTTCTTGATGAAGAGAGAGACGTCAGATTTAGATTCTACAAAATTCAACTTTTCGATCAAAAACATTCTCAATGTATTGAACCATGCTCGTGGGGCTTGCTTAAGCCCATAAAGTGCTTTCTTGAGTCGACAAACTAGCATTTCTCCATTTGATCCTTGTTTCTCAAATCCTGGAGGTTGACTCATAAAGATTTCTTTCTCTAACTCACCATTTAAAAAGGCATTATTGATGTCAATTTGCCTAATAGCCCATTTTTCAAGAACAGATGTAGCTAAGACAGTTCTGATTGTTGCAGCTTTCACTACAGGGCTGAAAGTCTCTCGAAAATCACTTCCAACTCTCTGTGAATACCCCTTGGCTACTAATCTGGCCTTATACCTTTCAATAGATCCATCTGGCTTTCTTTTGATTTTGAATAGCCATTTACATCCAATTGGTTTACGTGAAGGTGATAAGGGCTGCAAATCCCATGTATGATTTCTTATTAGAGCCTCATACTCAGCAAAAACTATTGCATTCCATTCTGACTGAGCAAGAGCTTCTTGAACAGAGATAGGCTCAGATGATCCACCTTCTAAAAGATAAGCCTTAGGCTTATAAATACCAGACTTGCTTCTGGTGACCATTGGATGAGCATTGTGTACAGGAACAGTGAATGATGGATTTGTGGATGTAGCAGGTGTAATGGATGGTGACAATGGTGTTACTTGCTGTGACAATGGATTTGCAGATGTAGCAGGAGTAATGGATGGTGACAATGGTGTTACTCGCTGTGGAGATGGATTTGTGGATATAGCAGGAAGAATGGATGGTGACAATGGTGTTACTTGCTGTGACAATGGATTTGCGGATGTAGTAGAAGTAATGGATGGTGACAATGGTGTTACTCGCTGTGGAGATGAATTTGTGGATATAGCAGGAAGAATGGATGATGACAATGGTGTTACTTGCTGTGTAGATGGAGTTGTGTACATAGGATGAATAGTGGGTGATGACAATAGTGATATGGACTGTGTATTAGGAACAGGTGATAAGTGACTCAAAAATTCTGGTTGTTGTGGAATTTCATGAACATTTTGAAAGTTATCTATATCAGATGTAGAGATAAGAGAACCATGAACAAACATTGAGGACTGTTTTGTAGAAAAAGAAAATATAGATTCATCGAATTTCACATGTCGTGAGATGAAAATTCTACCATTGACATCAAGACACTTATACCCTTTATAAAGTGGTGAATAGCCAAGAAAAACACACGATGAAGATCTAAATTGAAGTTTATGTTTATTGTAAGGACTTAAAAGTGGAAAACATTGACAACCAAAAGTTCTAAGGAAAGTATAATCAGGCTTCTTCCTAAATAATTTCTCATAAGGCGACATGTCAGAAATTGTTGTTGAAGGTAACCTATTGATGAGAAAAATAGCACTAGCAAAAGCTTCACTCCAATATTTTAAAGGCATAGAGGCTTGAGCTAAAAGAGTCAATCCTACTTCAACAATCTTTCTATGTTTTCTTTCTACTAGACCATTTTGTTCAGAAGTATAAGGACAAGATAAACGATGCACAATACCTTGATTTTGAAGGTAAGATCTCAGTGCTATGAATTCCCCTCCTCCATCTGTTTGCAGCACCTTGAGCTTAGCTCCAAATTGTCGCTCCACTGTAGTTTGAAATTGGACAAAAACCTCTTTAACCTGTGATTTATACTTCAAAAAATACAACCATGTGTATCTGGAAAAACAATCAGTAAAGGCGACATAGTACTTAAAAGAGCTGGAACATAAAGGGGCAGGCCCCCATACATCAGCAGCTACTAATTCAAGAGGAGAAGTATACACTGTATGGGAAGCATCAAATGGCAACTTATGTGATTTACCTAATTGACAAGCACTACATAAATGAATATCAAACTGAGTCTGATACCATGTCAATATACTATAGGTGCAATGAATTGTGAGAGACATTGCAGGATTTAGAAGAAGGAAAACTCAGAGAAGAAGACGGAATTGAAGAGAAAATAGAATTTGGAGAATTCTTTCATTAAGAGAAAATATACAGAATATGGGTCTTACTATCTTAATCCAATGGGTCTCTTATATATAGCTCAACTAATGTAATTTTAACAAACTAACTGTTTAACCGTTCACTTAACAGATTCTACACTTCAGTATTCTTCTAATATTCACATCCTCAATACTTTTCATCACGATGACCTTTAAATAAAAAATAAAAAATTATCTTTTTATATTAATCTTTAGGGATGTTCATTATCGAGTATTTAATTTTTTTAAATATTAAAATTTTAGTTTATGTTTCGATAGTTGTGGATCTAGAAAAATATTTGAGGTGAACATATAAAATTTTAAAATTTCAGGGTGGGCATAACTTATAAATATTAAAAAAACTAAGGATTAACTTATAAAATTTTAAAAAATTAAAATCAGATATATGAAATTTAAAAAGTTGAGGGTGCGCCTATTCTCGCCCCACAATGTTAATACATTTGCTACTGGTTTTGATTCATTTAAATTGATACATATTATCAAGTACCCGTAAAACTCAAGTACACGAATAACCGGATAATAAGTACTCGATTTATAATCCTTTTTTGTTTTAAAATTAAAAAAACACATACTAAACGCATAAAATTTAAAATTTTATAATACATGATCAAATATAAAAAATAATGATTTAAAATTATTTTTAAAATATTTAAATATATATACATATATTTATTAAATTTTATCACGACATTAAAAATATTATTTTTATTTTTTTTATTAAAAATTAATAAAAATATATTTAAAATTTTTAAAACTTAAAAATATATAATACAAACATAGAACTAAGTTAAATATTTAATTTTAGGTATAAATATTGAAGAATCTAAAATAAAAATATAATTTAAAATTAATATATATATATATATATTAAAATTAATTGGTTGGATACCTAAGAATTAATAAATTTTGGCCCAAATATAGCCCAATAATTTTCGGGTCAAGTAATTTTTTTTTAAAATTATTTAATATTTTTTAGATCATCGAATGAGTTAATTAAATCGAATAATTCTAAACAGACCTATTAGCCTCTACATTTACCATACCCAACTTGTTGCTTTAAAAAATTCAAAATAAAAAAAAAACTATAAATTTTCGCTAATAATTTAAAGGCATAAAGATAACTTTAACCCTTAACGTTTATAGGTTTTATCGTTTTATCTCTTATTTTTTTTGATAAATTTAGCCCTTAACCTATAACTTTTTGACAAATAGCTTATTTTTTAACTACCGTGATAACTGAATTGTTAAAAATCTAACAATGATGACATATCATATGTATATGATAATATATTTTAAATAAAATACTACTAAATATTCTTAACCCTAACTACGCTAAAATATAGAACAATTTAAATAAAATATAAAACAATTTTAATTGTTCTAAGATAGGACTTTGATTCTATCATAGTTAGAGTTGAGAATGTTTAGTATCCTTTTATTTTAAAATTAAATAATTTTTAATATTTTATTTAAATTTTAATTGTTTTATTTTAGTATTTAAATTCGTGACCTTAAAAATAATAATCATTCTTTTAATTATTAAAATAAAATAATTTATGCATAAACACGTATAATTAAAAGCTAATCTATCACATTTTAGACCTTTAACTAAAATTATATAATTCATTGGAACATGAATGGACAGAGAGGTTGGAGAAACAATTATTCCCTTAAAAGTATATATTTTTTTAAATTATTGTTAAAATCTTACAGATTTATGTCTTAATATAAAATTATCTATTTGTAATTTTTGACCCATTCTAAAAAATATTCCAAATCTCTTTACACAACTTTTAGCGTTGGCATTTTTTTAATATAAAAATGTTGTTAAAACTTTACAGATTTATCTCTTAATATAAAATTGTTTTTATCTGAATCATAGATATTTTGACAATTTGATCCATGCAGTACAACATTTTTCTATCAAATGAGTAGTTAACGGCTAAATTATAAATTTATATAGAAAAACATAATTGATATATGGTTTAGATTATAAATAACTATTTATTTGTTTTTAAATAATTAAAATATTTGTTTGATCTAAATAAGTATTTATAGTTATTTTTTAGTTAAGTACTTAAAGTATATTTTTTTTTTATCAAAATAGACACTTGAAATATTTTTTCATCAAAGTAGGTATTTACGGTATGTATTTTTTTAAAAAACATTTATCTAAAGTATATACTTTTTAAAAATAAGGCATAAAGATAATTCTAACCCTTAACGTTTATAATTTTTATCGTTTTGGCCCTTATTCTTATTTTAGAATAAATTAATTATTTTTTAAGGTAAAATTTTGATTCTATCGTAGTTATGGTTGAGAATATTTAGTAGTATTTTATTTTAGAATTAATTAATTTTTTAATATTTTATTTAAATTTTAATTGTTTTATATTGTATACTAGAATAAAATTATATTATATATATGTATTTGATAGATTAAATCCCATGTTATTTAAAATATATTATCATATGCATATGATATATCATCATTGTTAAATTTTTAACGATCCAATTATCATGGTAGTTAAAAAATAAGTTATTTGTAAAAAAGATATAGGAGATTAAGGATTAAAATTATCTAAAAAAACAAGAGTCAAAACGATAAAAATTATAAACGTAAGGGTTAGAATTATCTTTATAACTAAAAATAAATACCTAATATAATTTTTATTTAATGTCACATTATAATTCTCAAGAATTTAGATGATATATATATATATATTTACCTTAATTACGTATTTTAACAAAAAAAAAATTAAATACCTATTTTAAAATATATATTTTAAATATTTACTTTAAAAAATTAATACCTATTTTTTAAAAAATATACTTTAAACTTTAATTTTAACCCAAAAATTATTTAGACTATCTAAATAAAAAACCGATACATTAACTATTTATTTGTAATAAAAGCCTTGATACAATATTATATTTTAAGTATTCAATTAAAATGTTATAAATAAGGACCAATTTAGAATTTAAATCACACTCGGGGGGATTTTACGGAATTAACTCAATTTTTGAGTGGTTGATTGTTGACAGCTTAAAAATAGGTGTCCATCTGGTGGACGGTGGCAACTGGGAAGCTCCGCCGCACACAGTAGAGTACAGGTCCCCAGTTAGCCAAATCCAGACCACGAAATTTTGGGAAAATTTTAACAAAATATATATAACAAGAGAAAGTGCCAAAAAAACCAGTGTTGGGTTCAGGGCGAGAGAGTCGGATTCGGTGCCAATCGATCCCTCTGTAAAACACGAAATCCAATTCCTCTTCATTTCTTTTGTTTCCTTCTTCCTTTGACTTGGCAGAGAGGAAAAGGAGGAGGAAAGAAACGATTTTTATTTCTGGGAGAGGATGCAGAGGCGTCAGGATCAACGGTCAAGATCTGCCAAGCCCATCACAGTTCATGGGTTGGTTCAGTCTGGGGATCTAGTTGCTCTCCAAAAGCTGCTTATTGACAACCCTTTTCTTCTCAACGAGAGAAACCCTGTTGTAAGTTCCTTTCCTTTTATCATTTCATTGCTTTTATGGTGAAGTTTTAGTCTTTAGCTTGAATCAATCAATGATGGCTGCTCTGGAATTGTGGGTGTTAGGAATGGGTTATTGAAGCTATTCCATGGGGGAATCAGCTTATGATCGTAATGAGGCAAACTGTGTTTGAGCCAGTTTTTGATTCATAATTCATATAAATGTCAACTTCTTCTTGCCATATGCTAACTGCTGCTTGTTTTAAGCTTCTAAAAATGAACTTTTTACTGTGAGCTGCTTATATGATTACTTGCTGAAATTCCTCCGAGAATTACAGAGGCTAATTTTTTATGTTTACCATGGATATGTCATATATTGTTATATTTTGACTCAAACTCTAATTGGTAATTAAGTTGGGTGTTCTTAAAATTTTAGTGGTAGATTTAATAAGATTTCTTAGTGAACAAGTATTTGGGTATATATATAGAGACTAGGTTTAACCTTTAGAATTATGTGTGTTAGAGAGAATTGTTTCGGTGAGATTAACCATTTTTAGGATCTCTGCAACTATAACGGCTATGTTGTAGACATATAGGTTGTAGGGAAGTTGGGAATAGTGTTTTGGATGCACCTAGTCTGGGGATATATACCGGGTTTTGGGATAATATCATGATGTATCTCTATGTTGATTGTAGATTATTTCGCTTCTCTTGTCTGTGGAGGTAGGCAAGACTGAACTGCGTTAAGTCTCGTTTCTTGTACATGTCTTATTGTATGTTGTTATGGCTTTAGTTATTTACCACATATCAAATTATTAATATATATGTATGTGGATGAATTCTATTCCATGGTATTCTTAGAATTTTCAGTTGGCTTAAATGCAGATGGCACAGACGCCACTGCATGTTGCTGCTGGAAATGGCAGAGACCAGATAGTTAAATTTTTGCTCGACTGGCAAGGGCCTGAAAAGGTTGAATTGGAAGCCAAGAATATCGTAGGTACAGAAAAAAGTTCACTGACTTTTTTCAGTTGATTTTTGTTCTGAAATCTACTGGTGCTCCTTGTTTTAGACCTTTTGGATTCCTCCTCTTAAGTTCTATCTGTTGTTTTTGCAGTACGGTGAGACCCCATTACATATGGCAGCCAAGAACGGATGTAATGAAGCTGTGCGGTTACTTCTGGCTCACGGTGCTTTCATTGAAGCCAAAGCTAATGTGATTTTTCTCAGCTTCTTATTTTCCTTTCACCATTAAGTTTTTAGTATTAGAATAAGATGGCAGAATTCATCTTCTATTGAAGATTTTCTTCATCCATGGTATTTATGCAGAATGGAATGACACCATTACACCTAGCTGTTTGGGACTCTATTCGATCCGACAACCATGTGACTGTCAAGACGCTTCTTGACTACAATGCTGATTGTAGTGCTGAGGATGAAGTAACATTCATCGTATTACTTGGTGTATTTCTAATGCTTAATTTATCGTTTATTACAAACTCATGGTAATTGATACACCTTCTGACCTACAGGAGGGTATGACTCCTATAAAACATCTCTCCAAAGGCCCTGGAAGTGAGAAGTTACAGGAATTATTACTTAGGCATCTTGAAGAGAAGAAAAAGAGAAGAGCGCTAGAAGCATGCAGCGAGGCAAAGGCTAAGATGAATGAACTTGAGAAGGAGCTATCAAATATTGTGGGCTTGCATGAGCTCAAAGTACAGCTTCGGAAATGGGCAAAGGGGATGCTCTTGGATGAAAGGCGTAGGGCTCTAGGGTTGAAAGTTGGCACTAGAAGACCTCCGCATATGGCATTCCTTGGTAATCCTGGAACAGGTAAATGGAACTGGATGGTATGCCTCAAAATTGATTACCATATTTTAGCAACATTACGTAAAGCCTGTAGTTTTTACACTTCTTATGGTGTTTGGTCTTAAAAGGTAAGACCATGATTGCTCGTGTTCTTGGGAAATTGCTTCATATGGTTGGAATTCTACCGACTGACAAGGTAACAGAAGTGCAAAGGACAGATTTGGTTGGTGAATTTGTCGGACACACAGGGCCAAAGACAAGGAGAAAGGTGTTTCCTTGTGCTTTATGGTTTTATTTATTTAATTTTTTGGTCGAAAGTTTTATGTTTTTTTTTGTCCTGATGAACTATCGACTATCCGTTTGCAGATTCAAGAAGCTGAGGGTGGAATCCTTTTTGTCGATGAAGCATATAGGTTAATACCTATGCAAAAATCAGATGATAAAGACTATGGATTGGAAGCTTTAGAAGAAATCATGTCCGTAATGGACAGCGGAAAAATTGTAGTTATATTTGCTGGATATAGTGAACCAATGAAGCGTGTAATTGCTTCGAATGAAGGATTCTGCCGAAGAGTGACGAAATTTTTTCACTTCAGTGATTTCAACTCCGAAGACCTAGCCAACATACTCCATATCAAGATGAATAATCAAACAGAGCAAAGTTTATTGTATGGGTTCAAGCTGCATGGTTCTTGCAGTTTAGATGCCGTAGCAAGACTAGTAGAGAGAGAAACAACAGAAAAGCAGCGTAAGGAGATGAATGGAGGTTTAATCGATCCGATGCTAGTCAACGCTAGGGAGAACCTTGATCTCCGGCTCAGTTTCGATTGTATAGATGTCGATGAACTGCACACAATAACCTTGGAAGATCTAGAAGCAGGCATTCGGCTTCTCACACAATGATACCAGGTTTCGATTCATGAAAATATATTTCTTTTATCGTTCTATAGTGACCGTGACGGGATCTCATCGTATCGAAGCTAGAATGTTTTGTTCAATCTTCTTCCGAATATATTTGTATGTAGCGCTGCTGGAAACTAGGAAGCTGGTGATGGAGCTATATTTGTCATGTAGCTTATGCTTTGAAGAACTTCCATTTCATTTTGCTTGCTTTAATCCATTCCTTTGTTGTAACCATTGATTAGCTCATACATGGACATTCTTCATGTTGCAGTATTCATTTGTTTTAACAGTGCAGTAATAAATTTCATTTCCAGACATCTCTTGTTCTATGCACCAATGTCTGTGTTTTTGACTCAGTAAATCGAATTTCAATTCGACCTGGATTCGAAAATAACTCGAATTGAATATCATCTAATTTAGCAGAGCTAATTTAATCCAATCCAAAACCTTTCAATTCTCAGGTCGGTTTTTGAATAATTACAGCACTGTCGTACCTAGGGGTGATAACGAGCCAGGTTCGTGTTGGAAACATGCATATCTGGGTTTGGCTCGAAGTTCGTCGAACTCGGAACTTTAGGCTCGAGCTCAGCTCGAAAATAATATTACTGGGCTCGGTTCGGGCTCAATGCTCGTTAGGCTCGACTCGGGTTCGGTTTGGCTCGAAATGAACAATTTTCTATATTATTTTTATTTATTTATTTATTTGTACTTTATTTTTTATTGTCATAAAGATAATTTTAACCCTTAACATTTATAATTTTTGTCGTTTTGGCCCTTATTTTTTTAAAATAAATTTACCCCTTAACCTATATCTTTTTGACAAATAGTTTATTTTTTAAATACATGGTAACTGGACCGTTAAAAATCTAACAATAATGACATGTTATATACATATGATCTAAGAAAACTTTAATCTAATACATTAAATTTTAAACCATAAAATTTTTCAATATATTATTCCTAAAGTTATGCCTTACTTGAGAAATTAGTTGACATGATTTTTTTTAATTTCTAGTTATTTCTCACAGACCTATCCCTTTTTTAGCAAATAGAGTATTGATTATTTAAGCTAAAATAGAATATTAACAAAAATTTAAGAAAATAACAATGATTTTATTATATATTAAAATCCTGCAGAATTAGCCGTAAAATTATTCAAACAAGTCTTAGTCAAAACTATGTACAAATACCTGCAGACCAACATTCCTAGCCCTCTCCTCTCCAACTCCAAATCATGATCATCATAGAGACAGTGCGGTGCCCAAGTCCATGAACTTGGGAGCCTCAGCGCTCCATTGAAGCTCAATATCTTCAGCCACCTTTTGAGCATCGAAGGATACACCGAGCAAGCCGCGCCTTGTAAACCCCACGGCATATAACCCGTCTTCTCCTTTCCATCCCTTCGGAAATGGCTCCCGTGGCATCCCATCTTTTTCAGAAAACATATCCGCCCCCTGCACATTCAATTGTCCGATCACATGGCTTGGTTAATTGTAGTACATGTCAACAAGGTAACGTAAGAGGAGTTACTTTCAGCCATTGTGGTACATTGCTTTTGAAGCCAGTGGCAAGAATGATGGTGTCGAAGCTCTCCTTTCGTCCATCGACAAACTCCGCCCCGAGGTACGTTATTCGTTTTATTCCCGGATAGACCTATGGAACACGGAATTTAGTTCTATTAAATTGACTTTATTAATAGAATGCAAGATTTGTATAGTGAACCTTAATGTTTCCACTTTTGATCTTTGCTATTGTCCCAAGATCCAAAACCGGTGTCTTGCCGGATATACTCTTGAGTTCCAAGGGACCGATCTTGGGACGACGGAAACCGAATTTCTCCATGTCTCCAAGCACAAAACGGGAAGTCAGGAGCAAAAACCGGTCGACAAAGCGAATGGGGAACCACTTGGACATCCATACTAGCAATCCAAATGTTGATATTCCTAGCATTTCATGAGGCAAGACGTGCACCTGCAACAGACAATGGCATATTGCTTAAAAAGGGTAAAAAGAGATGATTATGAGGAGAAACAAGGACAGAATCAATGCTTGCCGAGTTTCGAACGACGAGTGATGTCCGAGCATTGAAGTTGGCCAGATCTAAAGCCACTTCCATGCCGGAATTGCCACAGCCAACCACCAAAACATCCTTTCCGCCAAACGATCTTCCGTTTCTGTAAGAGCTTGTGTGAAGCACAGCCCCACCAAAATCATCCATTCCTTCAATAAAAGGCACCACTTCATCAGCATTCTCCCCGGTGGCCACAACAAGCCACTGTGACACATACTCAATTTGGTCGTGTTCCTTCCCCAAGGTGATGACTCGCCAAACCCCGTGCCGATGATCGAATTCGGCACTCACGACAGTCTTATTAAAAACCGGCTCCAAACCAAAATGGTTCTTGTAGGAATCCAAATAATCCAAGAACTGATCTTTGGTCGGGTAAGTAGGGAAATCCTCCGGGAATGGCATAAAGGGCAGCTCACAGAATCGCTTGGGAAGATGAAGCCGAAGACGATCGTAGGTTTTCAGCTTCCACAGCGAAGCTATGCAATCATCCCTCTCCAGGATTAAACTAGGAATTCCTTTCCGTTTGAGACAAGCAGCGGCCGCTAAACCTGAAGGGCCAGCGCCGATCACAATCGGACATGTCACCCACAAACAACTTGCTGACTTTGTCATGTTTTCTCGTTAAAGATGGAGGTGGACACTTTTTTGCTTCAAGTTAATACTCCATGAACAGCAAAACACCAAATATATGGTGTAAAAAACGGATAAGAGATGAGAAAAAAGTGGGAGTTTGAATGTAGAACGAAGATTAGGGTGCTGATGACATGGTTATTAATCTTATCGGTAACCAGATATACTGGAGAGAGAAAATGTTGCTGCAAATTCCTGGATTATAGAAAGAATGAGTTGAAACAGTCTACAAGTAGTTCCTGGAATATTACAGGGCTTACTGATTTAGTAAATAATTAATGTATTAACGTATAAATTTATTTTTTTATACGTAGCCGCTTTAAGGTTTAGTCTATGATTTAAAATTTAGAGATATTAAAAAATATTAATCATACATGTTATTTTTTGGTAGAGATATTTGATATGTAATGTATACATGCCTATATATAAAACTATATTATTAGTCTTATTGATCTCTTATGGGCCTTTTTTAGTCTGATATTTATTTTTAAACTTGGCTTATCTACATATCTATTTTAAAAGATTGTTAGGATTTGGTTATTACAATAAAATCGACGGTTCAATAATGAAATTGAAAAAAAAGCGTATCTTATCTAGGGATGTAAAAACAGTTATTAGGATGAGTTTCAAGTCGGGTAAAATCGAATACATATTATTTCAGGTTGATTTGATGTTTTGACTCGATTCAGGTCGGGTGCGGGTCCATTTCAGGTCGGGTCTATTTCA
Source organism: Abelmoschus esculentus (assembly GCA_035048815.1). NCBI lineage: Eukaryota > Viridiplantae > Streptophyta > Magnoliopsida > Malvales > Malvaceae > Abelmoschus > Abelmoschus esculentus. The sequence goes on from JAUCBN010000029.1 coordinate 18,284,464, forward strand.
GGTTGGATCCGTTTCAGTTCGGATCCGTTTCAGGTCGGGTTCAAACGGTTCGGATCCAAATTGGATAATTGATAGTTTCATTTTAGGTCGGATAGATTTTAGGTCGGGTTCGTTTCAAGCCGGTTTTGTTTCAGGTTGAATTAATTTTGATTTTATATTTGTAGTAATTTAAATTATTAATTTTGATTTTTTATAAATACATAAAAAAGAATAAATATTAGACCATAAAATTAAAGATTAAATTTTGAAATTTTAAAAAATTAACAAAAATTATAACTTAATAATAATAATTAAAAGTATTAAAATTTTATCTTTAATACATTATGAATTTATAATTATACTATAGTTTAATATATTTCAAAAATTAAAAATAAGTTTTCAACGATATATAAAATTTATACTATAAAAGAAATAATACTATATATAAAATTAATACTATATAAGGAATTTATACTATATGTAAAAAATATACTATATGGAGTAATATTATAAATGGAATAATATTATTTTTAGAAATAGAATAATGGATTAATAATATATGAAATAATACTATTTTTGGAGTAAAAAAATACTAGAATGGGAAATAATACTATTTATGACATAATAAAATTTATGGAATAATACTATAATATATGTATGTTATAATCTATATATATATGTATTATATATATGTATGTTATATATAATATATTATACATATATCATACATGTTAGCATATAATTAATTTTTAATATATGTATTAATATATGGTATTATTAGTTTAGTACATGTAATATATATGTATGTTAATAACTTAATATGTCACATGTGTTAGTATGTATTAGTATATTATACATATATATATACACATATGTATGTTAATAATATGAATATGTAATGTTATATACATTATGTATATATATTAATATATAGGTATGTTATATGTATATGTACTATATATATATTATATATATCATACATATATATTTATTTTTAATGTATATATATGTATCATATTAAATATATATATATATTATACTTATATATATATATATATAAATTCCCTTAAATCCCTCCCACCCAATCCCGCCTAAAATCAATCCCTCTTAAAAGTTAAAATAAAAAAATTTCCTCCACCCCAAGGCCCAGACCGATTGAAATAAAAAATTTCCCCTCCCTCCAAACTCAAAAATTTTCCCTCCCACCATATATTAAAATCCAAAATTCCCCTTAAAATTAATTTATTTTCTTAAAATTTTAATTTTAAATTTATTTTAAAAGTCAAATCAATTTGACTTGATATATTAGATGTATAATACTATAATCTATATAATATATTAGATGTATATATATTAATATACGTATATACATCTTATATATTATATGATATATTAGATGTATTGTATATATTATAATATATATGTGTATGTTTATATTATATGTATATCATATATGTATTATATGTATGATTATAATATAAATATATGCGTTACAATATAAAGTATATAATATAAGTATATATTATACGTATAGTTTAATGTATGCTTATAATATATAATATAATATATATTATAAAGTATATATTATATGTTTTAATGTATACATGTTATAGTATATAATATTTATGTTTTATAATATAAAACATATAATATAAAGTATATATTATACTTTAATACATATATATGTATGTATATGTATATACTTTAATATATGTATTATTACCTTCGTCCTATTTTATTTGTTCTAATTTTTTGTTATTTTTTTTAACTTTGATTTATTATAACTTTAAATCTATTATTGATAAAAATATAAAAAATATATATTTTAGATCTAATCAGTTTGTTTAAAAATATATATTTTATAAAATTTAATAAATTAAAATATTTAAAATAACTATGGTCAAAGTTTTAAAATTTTGACTTTAAAAAGTCAATAATGAACTTCTTATATAGGAGCAGAGGGAGAAAAAAATTTAATATTTGATTTTTTTTAATTTTTTATTTGTTTACTAATATTTTTAATACGCATAATTTTTATATTTTACTTTGAAATTATTAGATTCACTAACAAATATTTTTTTATCTCCAATTTTGATCTCTCCTCCCCGCTAAAAATAAAATATCCCCCAAATTGATTCCCCTCCCCCGCTAAAATCAACCTCAAATTTCTAATAATTTCCTCAAATTGATTTGCCTCCCTCTTCCGCTAAAATCAACCTCAAATTTCTACTTTTAAATTTACTCAGTTTTCATCTTCACTGACTGAATTTTGATTTTCCCTCACCCCCACACGCTAAAACCAAAAAAAATCCATTAAGTACTATTTTAGATATATATACTTATTATTATAATTATATTTATATATATTAGATATATATTAATATATATATATACTTATTAATATATATATATATTAATAATTAAAAATTAATAAGCACAAATTATATAAATGTTATGTTGATATTAAAAATATAATATAAGTATGTTATATAAATTATTTATATAAATATGAATATGTATAATATAAATATTTGTATTAAAAATCTAATATAAGTATGTTATATAAATTATTTATATAAATATTATGTTGATATTAGTTCAAGTTAATAACAAAAGTCGGGTCATTTATCAGGTTGAGTTTAAAACAAGTCGGGTTCAAAACAGGTTGGTAAAATCAGGTCTCGGGTCAATTCAGTCGGATAATATCAGTTATCTGCCAGGTCAGATTTGGGTTCGGGTTCGTTTCAGTCGGATACAGGTTGAGTTTCAGGTCCACGATAACAGGTTGAAATCGGGTTCGGGTCATTCTCGGTCGGATACAGTTCGAGTTCGATTACTACAGTAACAGGTTTAACTCGGGTTCAGGTCAACAACAGTCGGATACAGATCAGGTTCGGATCATTACATTCCCAAGTCAAACCAAAATCTGATTCGAACAAGTTTCAGACGAGTTTTCAGGTTGAGTCGGCTTTTTACATCCCTAATCTTATCCAGTAATATTGTTTCAAATACTGCCGGTAAAAGTATGGGCTGATTTTATAAAAAAAATCATATCTAAACTAATTTAATATTGTTCTTTCTGTTATGGAAGGTCAGAGGGTGTCTGTGAATACAGGGCGAGGCGTAATGATCTTCTCATTGCAGCATAGAAGAAGGCGACTGGCGTATTAAACATGGTATTACCTAGTTCATTTAAGAGTTCGTTGACATTATGCGCGGTCTTTGCCGATGTTTCAAGGAATGTAAAGCCATTTTCTTTGGCATATAGCTCACCTTCCTGCATAAGTTATTCAGCTTTTCAGTTTTCCTGTTTCCCATCTCCGGTCTATGCTATTTAGCATTCGTTTTTCATTTACGGTAAACATCAGCAAGGCAGATTCAACATGTTCGAGATCAACTCGACTGAATAAAGTGCATAATATGATCATACTAACCGAGTCACGAACTCATACCCAAAATAACCTGAATGCTAATACATGATGGAATCAGATTAATGGAGCATGAATACATGATGGCAACAGTACTAGAGCAAATGAATTTAAAGAGAATAATAACAAATATACAGCGACCGACCGGTCCATATCGACACAGTACATACTACGGTAATCTACTAGTATCAATCAGGCAAGTTACCGAGCTTGTGACATCGTATACCACAACCGCAGAGGCTGCACCGCGATAGTACATAGGAGCCAAGCTATGGTATTCAATCTTTCATTTTGGCCAATTCATTACCATGATTTTCTACATTTTCATTGTTTGATATTGGATTCTTACATTAAGAAAAGCCATTAAGAAAGCATATCTAGTTTGCCTAACCATGTGCCTTACATTTTCTAAACTCAGCAATGGCAGTTGCAGTCACATTTTGCCGATGAATCGACCACCCCACACGTATTCTGCAAGGTGTTGCCTGCACCGAAACGACCCAGGGTGCTTCGTAGGTGAACAAATGCAGTACTGCTTCATCGAATCAGCCCCGTTACCGGTCTCTCTTGACATCCCAGTTCTTGGTGCATGAAGCTCAGCAGCCATGGTCGAGTGCAAAAGCAACCATCTTGGTCGCACTACCAATCCCCGTTTGGCAGCACAAGGTATGTTTGAACAGCACATATTTTCCTCAATCTTGTCTTTGCCTGCCTTTCACTCCGGGGGTTATTAATTATTATGTTGCTGTGTGGCAGAGCTTGAAAGTTGAAAAGCAAAGAATCTGTGATTGTTTAGAGGAAGGAAAGGAAGGAATAAGCATATACACATACACATGCGCGCATATATTATATATGGGAACAAAGAGGAGTTGTATTGATTGCTGAAATGATTTGGTTTATCTTCAAAGGTTGGACAAGGGGTGCTTATTTGAGACCCGTGCAAAGGAATCAGCTGCTCCATGCACCCACTTGTTCGAAACGTGGTCCAACAAACCGGTATTTGCCCACCATGATTCCAGTATAAAAGAGTAACGTGGCAGAGCCTCATCAATGCATCTGTACCCTCCATGGCTACAACTACTCGGCCGATAGTTTTGTTTTTAACTCTTCCTCATGCTTGCCTTAATTACACGTTTTGATTACGAGAGATGACTTTCGTCCCACGCTTCTTTGAAACTTGGTGGGTAAAGGGGATGCTCAGTGTCACGCAAGGGTGCTTGTTTTCCCAGGAGAAACTCAAAAGTGATGGTGTGGCGGTGGTTGAGTGTACGGACGTAAAAAACTGACCCGACTTAAAAATTTAATTAAAATCTGTTCGAGTCAAAATTTGTTTTGACCCAGAGATGTAATGACTCAAATTTGATCTGTATTCGATTTTTGTTGACTTGAACTCGAGTTGAACATGTTATTATAGTAACCGAACACGAACTGTGTCCGATCGAGAATGACTCAATCCTGATTTCAACCTGTTATTGTGGACCCGAAATTTGACCTGCATCCGACTGAAACGAACCCAAACCCGAAACCGACATGACAGATAACCGATATTACCCGACTGAATCGACCCGATACCTAATTTAAGCCCGATTTGTTATTGACCTGAACTAATATTAACAAACTTAATATTTACATGACATATGATTAAGTATATCAACAATTTGATGAATTTAAAATATTGGTAAATATAATTAGGCTTAAAAAATAGAATTAGGTATGAGAATTAATTTAGGGATTAATATTTAAATTTAGTATTAAATATTTAATTAAATTAATTTATTTACTATTTTATTTAATTTTAATTATAATTTTAAATTAATATTTCATTGAAAATTATAATTTTAAATTAATATTTAATTAACTTAAATTAACTTATTAAACTTATGATTAATTAAGCTAAATTAAAATATAAAAAAATAAATTACAAATATAGTTAAAAGAATTTTAATAATAAAATGTAGATTTTTATTGAACAAATCTAAATTATGATTCAATTCAATTAAACCAAAATAATTGATAAAAAAAGAAAATGACAGTTGATAAAAAAGAGTGAAAAGAGAAAATTTTCGAGGAAAATAAATCACTCATTTTTTAAGTTTGAGATGACAATAAAATTAATATCATTCGTTTTTTCACTAGAACACTTCTTGGGTTTAACTTAATTTAAAATTTTAAAACAATGAAATATGCAAAATTGTATAAATTAAGTTTAAACGTGGTTGTCAAATTTAAAAGTTAATAGTTTAATTTATGGCTTATGGTTTCAGCTTATACGATTTAAAATTTAGGATCCATGGTTAGCTTTTAAGGTTTGAGATTTAAATTGGTATAAAGATAAATTTAATCCTCAATATTTAAAATTTTTATAATTTTAGTCTTCATTCTTTTTTTAGATTAAATTTAGCTCTTAACTTATGTCTTTTTAATAAATATTTTAATTAATATAATGAGTTAAAAATTTAAAGATGGTAAAATATGATAAATGAGTCCATCCAACTAATTTCATTTGTTTTTAAGACCAATTAAACAACCTGGCATACATGGAGACATATTAGCTTTTCAAGACAGTCTTTCCTGGGAGATCGTTGTCCGAATTTTTACTTTAGCTTTGTCAAATTTTTGATGTCGTCCACTCTTTTGGCACTATTTCAGTACGAACCGATCTCTATATAAATCTCACTTCAAACTTCTTTCTCTTCTACTCGACAATCGGATCCGATCTGAATTAATCAATTTCATTTAATGGCATATTCGAGCCATACAGTGAATTTCTCTGCCCCAAGAAGATTCATCAGTACATTCAAAAGAGATTGTAAAGAAACATTCTTTCCCGACGATCCGTTTCGCAAGTTCCGACATGATAAAACGTTGCAAAAGTTCATGAAAATGATTCAATACTTCGTCCCCATATTCGAATGGTTGCCGATGTACGATTTCCGTTTACTTAGATACGACTTACTCGCCGGCATCACCATCACAACGCTCGCAATCCCTCAAGGGATCAGCTATGCCAAACTAGCTGATCTTCCACCGATCATAGGCCTATGTAAGCTTCAACATTCCTAACCATTTTTTTTTTCCATTTTGACGATGATGTCTTCATGTCTCCGGTTCATATTAAAATTCGTTGCAGATTCGAGCTTCATACCGCCTTTTATTTACGCCCTATTCGGGAGTTCGAAGAACTTGGCTGTAGGCACGGTAGCGGCATGCTCGTTACTCATCCATGAAACCATCGGAGCTTCGGTTTCGTCAAAAGACGATCCCACATTGTACCTTCACTTGATTTACACTGCGACTTTCATCACCGGGATTTTTCAGATTGTCTTAGGCTTTTCGAGGTCCGTCGTCACCCATGTAATATGTATAATTCTACGTACAATTATATTAATACTCAGATTCGGATCAATATGAAATAAATCATGTTTCATGTTCTTATATTGTTCAGGCTGGGCATTTTGGTTGATTTCTTATCACATTCAACGATCACTGGTTTCATGGGAGGGACTGCCATAATAATTTGCCTACAACAATTGAAAGGTTTGCTTGGTTTAAAACATTTCACCACCGAAACCGACGTGGTTTCTGTCATAAAAGCAGTTTTCCGATATAAACACGAGGTGAAATTGTTTTTTTTCCGATATAAAAGCAGTTTTCCGATATGAACACGAGGTGAAAATTATTTTGTTGGTTTGGGCAGTGCAAGTGGCAAAGTGTTGTTGCTGGATTAGTCTTCCTTTGTTTCCTGCAAACGGCTAGATATGTGGTGAGCATTTGTTCCTTGAGGTATTCTTAATTTATTCAAACAAGATTTTGAAGTGAAGTCTATAAAATAAATATTCAAATTATAGTTTTTTTAATAAATATTCAAAGTATTTTTATTGAAATACATATTTATTGTTTTTTATTGAAAATTTTTAAAAATTGAGAAAATATCAAAATAGATTTTAAAATACTCAAATTTTTGAAAAAATTTTAATTTTAATTCTCAAAATTGATGTTATTATTATTGTTGATTGTTTTGTGGACTCTATCACAATGATGGTAGAGGTTCGTTTTCCCTATTTACCTTTCCTCGAACGATCACCGAATAGTTAAAGCCGTGTTCATCATTTGCTCTACAAGTAGCATGCCTCTAGTATGTTACGACAATGAGTAGTTAGAAAAAATAAATAGACCTTTGGTGATGATAATAATAGAGTTTGACAAGATAATAACAATGGTAATGATATTAATTTTAAGATTTTAAAATTTATGATTTTAAATAATTATTATTATTTTGTGATTTTTAAAAAAATCTGTGACATCTTTTAATTTATTTTTATTTTTGCTTATTTTTAAACTAAATAAAATAAAAGTCACATATCAAATTACAATTATATGATTATTTTTTGATCAATTAACTTTATAATATATCAAATAAAATATTAGATATATCTTTCAATTAAATAATACTTCAAACACACAATTCAAAAAAAAAAAACAATTTATACACTTATAGTTAAATCCAAAACCATCTATTTTATTAAAAATCTTTCTTACCATGATCTGATGAAGAGACAAAGGAAACCAAAGCTTTTCTGGATCTCAGCTATCTCTCCCATGGCAGTTGTTGTATCTGGTTGCCTTTACGCATATTTCGGCAGTGGTGAACAACATGGTATCGCCATCGTAAGTCTAGTTTTACGATGCCAATATTTTTATTTTATTGATAATGTATAAAATTATATATTGTGGATTTATTTTAGTTTTTAATTTGATTTAAAGGTAGGTGACCTGAAGAAAGGATTAAATCCGATATCAATTCATTATTTGAATTTTGATAAGCGTTATCTTCCGGTAACTATCAGGGCAGGTATCGTCACCGGGCTTATTGCAATGGTTGTAAGTATTTTCTTTTCTATTCTTTTAGTTAAATTAGTTGAAAAATGTTTGGATTTTCATTCACTTTTCATTGTCGCGAGTAAAAATTGTGTTTTTTTTCGTGGCTCTTTTTATGTTTTCTTTGAAAAATTACTAAAAAATTAAATTTTAAACCCTAACCCTTATTTTTTATATCTTAAACCCTAAATCACATACTTAAAAAAATACACCCTATCCCTAATTCTCTAAACCCTAACTAAAAACCCTAAACTAAAACCCTAGCCTTAAACTCTCCAATTTAAAGTGGAGGCATGGAGAAGAGGTAGACGATTTGCACCCTCATGTCACTCTAAAACCATACAAGTCAATATTAGTTATCATTCAATGTTACTAAAAAGACATAATGTCAAAAATATCTCTAACATTTGATTGAATAGTATTTTGATCTATATATTTTTTTAAAAGTAATTTAACATTTAATATTTTATTTTGGATCAAAATATTCTATATGTAGATAAAAGTTATTAGTTAACTAACAATAAATGACTTAAAATGATGTGACAAACATACATGATAATATATACTATTATGATAATTTCGTATAAGAAAAAATGTTGAATTAAAAGGATGACACGTCAGTTAAAAATGATTATAAAGATTTATTTTTTTCTATTGATATATCATTTTGTCATGTCATTTCAAGTTGTTAACCGTTAGTTAACTAACATTATTCATTCGTAAGAATATCATTTTGATGCAAAGAAAAATATTGATGATTAAATTACTTAAAAAATCTAAAGTAATTATTAATTAAATATTTAAAAAAATTAATTTTATATTTAATATATATATATATATATACTAACTTATAATCACCTTAAATAATTAAAACTAATCCCAACTACTTCAAAATTAAATAGGGGTGAAGCCAAAATTCTCGACTTAATTTTTTTATTTCACTTCTAGCCTTAAATTTACAAACTTTTAACCCATAAACTGATTGATTTTCTTAAATGTAACTTTCAGGAAGGAATAGCAATCGGACGAAGCTTTGCCATCATTAAAAATGAACAAGTGGATGGAAACAAAGAAATAATAGCATTTGGGTTCATGAACATTATTGGATCTTTCACTTCATGCTATTTAACAACGGGTAAAATATATAATATTTTATTGCTAATTGATATTTTAAAATTTGGTCTTATATTTTAAGTCTATGATTTATTAATTAGAGATATATTACGTTTTTAAGATAAAATATTAAAATCGATATATTTATATACCAAGTTCATTGTCAAACCTAGATAACTTGACATACATACTTACATCCACTTGTAGGAGTGAGTATTCGATCGAATCGAGTTAAAAAATTTGAGTTATTCGAGTTTACGATTCATATTTTACGACTCAAACTTTATTTGAAAATTTTTCGGTTCAAGTCGAGTTTTCGAGTTTCTATAAATATTTGTTTGTAATTATTTATCATGTTATAGTATGATTTGATTTCAATTTAAACGACTTTCTCTAATCATATAAGATACTTATCTATATACTTTTTCATATGTAGCGATATTTCTTTATATTTTTATATATCAATATATATCATAAAAAATTGATAGACTCGTTTTAAACTTAAAAATTAATCATTTAATTATTAAAAATTTCGAGTTATTCGAGTTATTTGAATTTTCATTTTACAACTCGAACTTTATTTGAATATTTTTTTGAGTCGAGTCGAGTCTATAAAATTTCGAGTCGAATCAAAACGAGTCAAGTATTTTCGCCTCGAATCGAATTATTCGATTTTTCGAATCGAGTCGAATTTTGCTTACCCCTATCCACTTGAGTGTCATCAGACTTTGATGAGCGTAAGCATGCTGATTTCACTTTTACTATAGCACGTGTTATACATTAGAAAATAAAAAATAATGTGCCACAGTTTGAAAAAAAATACGGTCTTTTTTCGATTTAATTTCTTAAAATTAAAATATAAAGAATAAATTTAAAATTTTAAAATAGTACATGGACTGTGACATCTTGTCTCATGTTTCAGGACCATTCTCAAAAACAGCCGTGAATGTGAGTTCCGGGTGCAAGACCCCATTGTCGAACGTGGTACAAGGCCTTTGCATGATGTTAACACTGTTGTTCTTGGCCCCGGTCTTCAGTTACACCCCTTTGGTAGCTTTAGCCGCCATCATCACGTCCGCCATGCTCGGACTCATCAACTACGAGGAGATGTACCACCTCTACAAAGTGGATAAATTCGATTTCCTCATCTGCATGGCCGCCTTCTTCGGTGTAAGTTTGAAAAGCATGGACGTCGGACTCTTGCTCTCGGTAACCATCCTCTTCGCATATCTCGAGTCCCATCGCCGGAAAACCCCTATCTTACCTATCTCAATTTCAGGTGGGATTGGCCTTACTTCGAGCACTTTTATATGTGGCAAGGCCTGCAACTTGTAAGCTTGGTAAACTTCCGGACACGAGTTTATTTCGTGACACGGAACAGTACCCAGAGACGACATCGTTGGAAGGAATCCTCGTTCTTCAACTCGGTTCCCCTATTTATTTTGCAAACTGCTCTTACATAAGAGAAAGGTATCTATACATGTATATTCATTGGAAAATCGACAATGTACAAGGTTAGAACATAATTGGTTGGGTATTGAGCAGGATTTTAAGGTACATTTACGAAGAAAATGCTGCTTCAGGAACTGAAGTTGAGTATCTTTTGCTAGATTTATCGGGAGTTTCATCCATTGACATGTCGGGCATTGAAACATTCATTGAACTAGGTAGAGTGTTGAAAGGGAAGAATATCAAGGTAAAACTTCGAACTTTTTAACACGTGTCTTCATCTGATTCGTTGATAATACATACGCATACGCGGTCGTGTTTCGCAGTTAGGAATAGTGAACCCCAGGATCGATGTTTTGGAGAAAATGACGTTGGCGAAATTCGTGGATGTTCTTGGGAGACAAGCTTTCCACTTATCGGTAGAGGAAGCGATCAATTACTGTCGTTTTACACTTGATCGTACTAGGAAATCAACGATGGAATCATCCTCTAACAACGATCATGGTGCTTAGAACATGTACACAGAATCAAACATCTCCGGATTCGGTTGGCAACATCAACGCGTGCCAGGTTTTCAGGCCATGTCATCCGACCATTTGTTTAAAAACATCGACGCATGTTGTATCTTCGTTTAAACAGTTTCCCAAGTTGTTATGAAAATGATGAGCATCATTAGATAATAAGTTACAAGATTTTCAAATCGTTTCTATTTGGATCGAACTGGTATGGAGCGATAGGGTACTACTTGATATCGAACATTTTCAATATACAGTTATATATTATAATACACGAATTTTATGTACTCGTAGATCCGCTTTCATTGTCAGAAGGTATATTGTATTATGTTCTTTTCTTACATGCAAAAACATATACAAAAACGATGTTAGTTTTACATATACACATAAAACAAGAAGAAATAAATCTGAAAATATAAAATAAATAAAAAAGAGACTGTCCGTCGAAAATTTATTTTGTATAACAGAGTTGAATTTGAATGATTACGAATAGATTTAGTCTTTTTAGAAAGGAAAGATGAGAAATTCTATCGGGTTAGAATTAAGTTTTTAAGTTGAAGGTTAAGATTTCGAACAACACTTGTAACGACGGTCGAATATCACTTCTTAATGATCAACGAACAACAAAAGTTGATTAAGATTTAACTAAAAAGATTATAAGGCTTGTGTGCCGTAATCCTTTTTTCAAATGTCTCGATATTTTTTGAAATAAAATAATAGAATTATCATCATTTAAAAAAATGATTGGATCACTTAAAAAGAAATCATTTTAATAAATTATGTTTTATTAAAATAATAATTTTTTGTATGCGAAAACAAAAATTAGATTGAGAGTTAGTTACGCGTGAGAAAGGGTTAAATCCTGCGACTCCAAAAAATTAGTACTTAACCGATTATAAAACGTTATAATGCCAGAATTTGCAAGTTTAAATAATATTTAAATTAATATTCGTTGACGAATTCTATTTCATTTTAACGACCCACCGTCAAGAGAATAAACTTTAATCACCGTCAATATTTTTAGCACTAACTCATTACTTTCATTTGTTAGAACACCACATTAATTAAATTCTATTTTTTAAAAAGCAAACAAAGAATTTTTTGTGTTAAATGTTTTTATTATTCTAAGTTAATTATTGTCGACCTAAGTAATTGTCTAAATAAATTTTATTTATTTTTGGTTAAAGTGAAAATTAATTGTATTTTATTAATGTGTTAATTATTGTGAAAGTCACGTTTATTTACCCTCAGTAAAAATTTAGTCATTTATTTTAAAAATTAATCAATATAGTCACATGCGTTTTCGTGTTGTAAACTTATGATCACTATGACGTTAAAAGCTGTTAAAGGTTAATAAAAAGATAATTTTGTATAATAAAAATAATAAATTACTTACATAATCATTAAATAATTATTTTATTTTTATTTTATCTTTAATTTTAACCTTTAAAATTTTATATTTTCGCTGTCACCTGATATAACAAGGGTTTTTTATACTGGAAATCCAGAATCAGCCCTCTCAGTAAATCCCAACATTTTCTGCTTTAGCATTCCCAGTGGAGGTTGCTTGATTCTTTTCAAGTACGATTCGTCTTTCTCTGATGCAACCTAAAATGGATATCTATCATTGGTTTCACATAGATTTTTCGACAGAATTCGAACAATTGTAATAAATCCTTACTAATTTCTTCACCTTTGCATCAACAATAGCTGGTGGTGGGATTGCTTTAACGTTTCCCCTCGAAATTGGTTTCCTTTTTTTGGTACCGACATCAATTCACATAGCTTCCTCGGGTTTTCTTCCTTTCTGCGACTCTTCTATTCTTTCGTCTGATTAGTTAACTGCCACTACTGGGGCTAGCCATGGCTTCCACAACCATACTGATAAAAATTAGTACCCTTTGTGCCGTTAAAGAAGGCACGAATTTCATGGGCTTTTAAAGGAAAAAACAAAAATGAAATAATTAATTAGTGATTATATATGTAAATTATTTTTTTATTATGTCAAATTATTTTTACGTTAACCTTTCATGGTTAATTAATCCTTTATTAATTTAAGCGAGAACTATTTTTTTATTTTTATTCTAAAAAACTTTAAATGGCGTATTTAAGTACCTAATGCTAAAACTTTTTTTTTGGATAAGCATTGTATATTATCCAAGACAAGAAATACATCACCTATAATCACACTCGGAAATCCATCCCCCTAGGAAATTCCCCAAGATGTGCAAATGATTCTATTTACATCATCCATGCGTATAACTCTATTCTGAGTTCGTATACAAATGATTTCCTTAATGCAACATAAAATGCTCTCAACAGTTCTACTCACATTCCTAAATAATCTCTTATTTCGTTCTTCCCACACAAAGTAAACAAAAGCACCTCATGCAAGCTTTAAAATATGAACTATCAAAGACTTTCCTTTCAATTTAGAGCTCAACCACTGCAGCTCATCATTCCATTCAAGCATCATTCTATGTAATCCACACATTTTTAAGACAGCAGCCCATATGCGTCTCGACAACCTGCATCCAGCAAAAATATGGTCTCTAGTTTCCTGAGTAGAATGACAAAATACACAGCTCTCATCAACATCCCTCCTCATAGCTCTAATCCTATCTTTAGTCGGCAACCGATTAAGAATTGTCATCCAAAGAATCATAGAGTGTTTTGACACATGTAAACTGAACCAGACCAACTTGTGCCAAGTAACAGTGTCTTTCTCTTCTCGAAGCATTCCCCAAACTGAACCAACAATCCATATGTTGTGCCCCCTGTCAATTAACGCTTGCAACTTACTCCTTTGCTTCAGAATCTTTCTAAACACCAACTATGTTGCTGCTTCAACTCCACACTCCAAATGTCACTCCCCTTTAATACATATACATGCACCTAGGCAACCCACAACAAGCCTTCATTTGCCAGCAACTTCTTAAGCAATAAAACCAAGCAAGCTATATTCCAGGAATGCAACCCCCTCAACCCAAGTCCACGCTCCTTCTTAAGATAACAAATCTGATTCCAGCTTACTCGAGCCCCATGAACAGGACTATCATTGCCCTTCCAAAAAAACATCATACAAAGTTGCTCGATCCTCTCCACAACACCCTTAGGAAGCACCACTTGCCTACACCAATAGTTGGCCATACTAAAGAAAACATCACGAATTAATTGTAATCGACCAACATAACTCAAATGGAGTTTAGATCACTGTCCCAGCTTCAACTTCATCCTCTCAATAAGGCTAGCACAATCCTTTTCAGATAGCATTCTTGTAATTAAAGGTACCCCAAAGTATCTTACTGGCAAAGTCCCCAACTTAAAACCAGTAACATCTCGCATCTGGTCCAAATTCTCCATAGACACACCAGTCACAAAAAGTTCAGATTTAGCATTATTAAGTCGCAGGCCTGCTAGCTCATAAAACTTCTCAAGAACACATTGAATTCCCACTAAGGATTGTATATTACCCTTACAAAAGATGAGCAAATCATCCGTAAAGCAAAGATGAGTTAGCCCAATCTTCTTACACTTAGGATGAAATTGGAAGATCCCTTGAGTTGCTGTCCTGTTCAATAAATGAGATAAGGCATTCATTGCAATCACAAATAGGTAAGGGGAAAGAGGATCCCCCTGCCTAACCCCTCGCTTTCCTTTAAAGAAACCCACCAAACTCCCATTCAAAGATATGGAAAATCTACTACCTGTAAAACATGTCGCAATCCACACCCTAAACTGTGGAGGTAGGCCTATTGCTTCCAACAATTTCAAATTAAACTCCCAATTGACAGAATCAAACGCTTTCTGCAAATCCACCTTCAAAGCACATCTTGGAGAAAGAGTTGTTCTCCCATATCCCTTAACCAACTCTTGAGCAAGTAAGGTGTTATCAGCAATACTTCTTCCTTTTATAAAAGCTGATTGATTGAATGTAATCAAATCTGGTAAGATATTATTCAACCTACCCACTAAAATCTTTGTAATGGTTTTGTACACTACTGAACAACAAGATATAGGCCTGAAATCCTTCACCATACAAGCATTTGAGATTTTAGGCACTAAGGTTATGGCAGTAGCATTGAATCCCGAAAGCAAAGTCCCTGAAGCAAAAAAATACCTTATAGTAGCAAGAAAATCAGCCCCAACAATCCCCCAAGCTTGCTTAAAAATCCAGGAAGTGTATCCATCTGGACCAGGTGCCTTGTCCCTTCCTTGTCAGAAAACTGCATTTTTTATCTCCTCATCAGTAACCTCTCGCACCAAACAAGAAAATCCAGAGACAGGTATAGGAGACTGCAGAAGCTCTCGAAGCTCTTCCACCCCATAACCCAATACTTGGCCATCAACAGAGCCAATTTGCTTGGAGAAAAATTGCACCACTTCATTAGCCATGTCTTCAAACAAATCAAGTCTGTCCCCCCTATCATTCTTTAGAAACCGAATGGTTCCCTTACACCTTTTTGCTGCTACGATAGAGTGAAAAAATCTAGTACCTTAATCCCCCTCTTGCAGCCACTGGATTTTGGCTTTCTGCTAAAACTTTATTTAACCTAATAATTTAATTAAAACAACCATTAATACCTTGTTATTTTAAAAAATCTAATTAAAGGACACATGAAGATTAAAGTTAAACAATCGTATTTACGAGATTTTAATAAATATAATTTAAAAATAAAATGATTTAAGGGCCGCGGATGTTCATTCCTAGGGCGGGAGAGATAAGACCAAAATTGTTGCGCGAGTGTCATGTTACACCCTAGGCGGGTATTAATTATCGTCGCACTTTTGCCCTGTTAGAACAAGTATATTAATGGCCTCATATACGTTCATATGCGTAAAGATTTTATGGACTATACCAAGATATATCTTATCTATCAACAAGTTAAGGTAGATCAACAAAAGACATATGTGCTCTTGGATTCCCCACCGATGCCAATAAGACCGTCGAAGAATATATCTCCTGACTTCATAACGAGCTTGCCTCTGGTAGGAGATATTGGGACCATTCTTTTAGTAGTGGATCGTTTTTCTAAATATGCTACTTTTATCCTGCACCAAAATATTGTACAGTAAAAGAGACAACTTATTTGATTTTCAAGCATGTGATGAAGTTTTTGGGCATTCCCCAAAGTATAGTCAGTGATCTAGACGTGTGGTTCACTGAAAACTTTTGGAGAGAATTATTCATGTTGTTGAGTTCTAAGCTAAATTTTCGTCAAAGTTATCACCCTTAAATGGATGATCAGACAGAACGATTCAACGACTTCTTAGAGGAGTATTTGGGTCATTTTATCTAGTCCAACCAAAAAAAATGGACTCCATTGTTGGGTGTGGCCCAAATTTGATTTAAAGCACAAAAGAGTTGAACCACTAATAACATTCCCTTTGAAATTGTAACAGATCAACAGCTGCAACTGCCCATACTACCTTAGGCTCTTATCAGGTAAAGTGTGGCCCAGAGCTTTTAATTTTACACAAGAGTGACATTAGAACATTGATATTGAGCGGGCCTACATAGACAAGGCAATGAAATATATGAAGAAGATGGTTGACCGTGGACGAAGACATCAACAATTTCAAGTGGGGGACTTAATATTAGTCAAGTTGATGGTAGAGCAAATCAAATTCCTACGAAATAGATATCGCAGGTTGGTGTATAAATATGAAGGGTTGTTGCCGATTGTGGCCGAGGTGAGGAACAACTCTTACAATATAAAACCTTCTACGTGGATAAAAGTGCACCCGGTGTCTCAGGAGAGCAATTTGAAGCCTACTATATGGATTCTACAGATGCAAGTTGAGGATAAACCATTAGAGAATCTATTTTTAAGAAACCTCATCAGAACGAAAAATGAATGAGATCATTTTTGATCGGTTCGTCACAGTATCCAAGAAGAAACATGCTCGTGAGTACCTATTCAAATGGGAGGGCCTTGGACCAGAAGAAACAAGTTGGGAAAGAAAGCATGCCCTGAAGATGTTCAAACAAAAGATCAAGGAGTTCCTGGCACTGTAGTCGACGAAGGCGTCCACAACTTAGGTGAGGGAGGATGTTGTGGTCATCCAAAGTTCAAAGCCACAATTGAATCCTTAACGAGATGTTCCAATTTAAACATCTCAATGGTTTATGGAAATTTTTTTCTTTGATGTATTTTTCTTAGTTAGGAAAAATGTCTTTGTTTTAAGCATTTTAATGTTTAGTCGGGTCATTACTATAAAGTTTATTTCATATATATAGGGGTTGAAAATTCAATAATGTTTTTCTAAAGGTATGTACCCTTCCTACACACCACCGAGGCGGATCCTACCACCCTAGTTGATGTTATGGGTGAGTTTCTTGTGTAACCCGATTATATTTTATTTTAGTAAAATTACTCTATTTTCTTTTTCGAGAAACTAGGGGGTTGACCTTGTGCATCCGCTATGCCCATAGTTTCCATTTATGGCATGAGACTCACCTGTCGCTTGTTTGTTTGAGTAGAGTTATTTGAGGAAATTGTTTGATTTGATTGAGAGAAATCTTTCTCAAGTGCCGTACGACTTAGCGACTAACTAAATCGAGGGCTAAGTCTGTGACACTTGGAATGTGTGGAACGAACATTGTGTTTTTCGTCCTTTTCTAATCAATCCGTACGATCTTATTTGAATTCTATTATAATAATTGGTTCTAAATCGAAAAAAATAAATTAATTAGTTTTTTTATTATTTGAGCCAAATGAGTTATTATGTGACATAGATTTTTATTTTAAGAAATAATTGGATTCTTATTTAATTCAAGATGAATGCTTTAGTTAAATTAGACCACACCATTATTTTTTAGATTTTATTTTTAAATGCTCTACTAATAATAGTTTAAATAAATAAAAACAAATAACTTGTGAAAAAAATAGTAACAACGACTGCACTTTCTTTGCTTATTCCAATGAAAAAGAGACAGAGCAAAGAAAAAAAATATTGATTTCATCGCTTGCAAACTTGTTATACATCGAAAAAATTCATTCTCTTCATGCTTGAACCGATAAACAGTTTCCATTCTCCTCGTGCCATAACGGATATACATATTTTATTTTCCTTAAATTCAAATAGATAGATGAGTTCAATTCTTCTTATGCTTTAAAAAATAATTAGGTTCTATTTTCCTCATGATTGAATTGATAGACAGGTTCTATTTTTCTCATGCCTAAATAGATAGATGGTTTCTATTATCCTTTTGCTCTAATAGATAAGCATGTTCTATTCTCTCCATCCTCAAATAGATAGGTGGGTTCTATTCTCCTCATTCCTGAATGGATAGGCGGCTTCAATTCTCCTTATGCACGAGTAGATAGGTAGGTTTCATTCTCCTCATGCTCAAATGGATAGGTGAGCTCTATTCTCCTCATTCTTGAATAGATAAACAACTTTTATTCTCCTCATGTTATAGATATAGGCAAGTTCTATTCCTCTCGTGCTCGAATAGATAAGTATGTTCTATTC
The DNA here is from genome assembly GCA_035048815.1 of Abelmoschus esculentus. Classification (NCBI taxonomy): domain Eukaryota; kingdom Viridiplantae; phylum Streptophyta; class Magnoliopsida; order Malvales; family Malvaceae; genus Abelmoschus; species Abelmoschus esculentus. The sequence goes on from JAUCBN010000029.1 coordinate 18,303,305, forward strand.
TCTTCATCCTTGAATAGATAAACAAATTTTATTATTCACATGCCCGAATAGATAGGCGGGTTCGATTCTCCTTATGCTTGAATAGATAAGAAAGTTCTATTCTCTTCATGCTCGAATAGATAGATAAGTTCTATTCTCCTAATGCACTAATACATAGGCGAGTTCTATTCTCCTCATACTCGAATAGATAAGCATGTTTCATTCTCTTCATGCTCAAATAGATATACAAGTTCTATTCTCTTCATGCTTGAATAGATAAGCATGTTCTATTCTTTTAATGCTCGAACAGATAGACAAGATTTTTTCACATCATGTCTGAATAAATAAACATGTTACATTCTCTTCATTCCCGAATAGAAAGACGAGTTTTAATCTCTTCATGATCGAAAAAATAAGCATATTTTTTTTTTCTAGTAGAATTTTCATATACCTATAAAAAATAACACATGCCATAATTATGATGAACATGCTCATAGGATACATATTATGCATTTTTTTAAAAATTTTCAATTTTAATGTTTTTTGTTCATTTTTTTTTCCTTTGAGGTTTTTCATCTTCACTTCCATGCACATTTTCTTGATCAACCGCGATAGACAGTTATGCCTTGTTTTTTTATCTCTTTTTTATTTATTGATTTTTCTCACACAATCTAGCCGATTGGAAGGATTATGTTTTATCATCAAATATTCAATACTCTTTTTGCATTCGTCTAGTCCTGTGTAAGGAAACTCTGCTAATTGTAAGAAAATTATTTTTAACTCATGGGATATTTTTTCCAATATAAGTAATTGTGCATGTTTAAAGGTATACTAGTATCAAATTATTTGAATTATCTGAATCGCCTATCATGGTTTTCAACTCAAATTCTCCCTTGGTTTCAAGACGCCCTTTGTAGATTTTTATCTTGAACCATTTTTCTTTCTTTTTTCTTCACATCTAAGGTGCCTTTTACGGGTTTTCATCTTTATATACTTTTTATTTTTATAGGCATAATATCTCTTGATTGAGCATAAATTCATTGGATTTTAAGCTATTGAACCTACTTTTTCAATAAATGGTTCTTTGATTCGTTTTTATATTGTTCGACCTACTAAAATGACCGATGATGACTCTAAATTATTTTCAAGATCGAATAAAGTATAAAATTTGATTTTTTTCTTAATTAATTAATATGAATTTAAATAAATATTAATTTTCATAATTAATTAAAGAAAACCCTTTTTACCCTATAAACAAAATTTTTGAGAATAAACGAATTAAATGACAAAACCCATTTTTTTAAAGAACCAATCGTCAGACTATTTTTCTACCTACTAAAAATAGTCATGACATCATACTATTTTTTTCAATATAAATTTAGGATATGGATAAGTTTAAACCTTAATGTTTATAGTTTTTTTTTTTAATTTTGGTCCTCATTCTTTATTTGAGATAAATTTAGCCTTGAACCTAAGTCCTTTTTGACAAATACCTCATTTTTTAATTATCATGATGACCACACCATTAAAACTTTAATAATAACGAAATATAGTAAACATATAATAATATATTTTAAATGATATGGCATCTAGTCTATCAAATACATACATATGGAATATAATTTTATTTCAATATAAAATATAAAATAATTAAAATTCAAATAAAATATTAAAACTTAATTAAATCTAAAATATTTTGACTATTAAACCTTGAATAAATTTACTACTATGTTTTTTTTATAATTTTAGTTTTTTTTAGATTTAATTAAAACTCAAAACATAAAATCTTAAATTTACTACTTTTAAATTTAAATCTGAAACTATAAATCAAAACCCTAAGCTTTTAATTTAAATTAAACACTAAAATACCTAAATTCTAAACTAAAATAACAAAAACCTAATTGATTAGTATCAAAATTCCTTACTTTTGATTTATCGATAGCAATCTTTACAAAATTCTTCATTTTCAAATTGTGTTCATAGTTTTTAGATAGGATTTTGATTTTATTGTAGTTTGGGTTGAGAATTTTTAGTATACTTTTGTTTTAGATTTAATTAATTTTTAATATTTTATTTGAATTTTAATTGTTTTGTATCTTATATTAGAATAAAATTATATTTCCACGTATATGAATTTGATAGCTTAAGTGTCATGTCATTTAAAATATATTATCATATATTACATTCATTAAATTTTTAACGGCCTAGTAATTATGTTAGTTAAAAAATAGGATATTTGTTAAAAAACATAGGTTAAGAGTTAAATTTATCTCAAAAAACGAATGAAAATTAAAATGATAAAAATTTTAAACGTTGAGGGTTAAATTATCTTTATGCTTATAAATTTTAATATTCACATTTTTATATTATGTAAATAAGGAGTGAGAACTTTGATAAAAATTTGTTGCGAATGAATTAGAAACAAAAATAAAGTTTATGTGGCTGACTTTTAATGGACGAAGATCATGGATTACGGGGGTTGAATCCATAAAATAATTTCTTTCAACACGTCTCTTTCTTTATTTCTGTTAGATTATGGCGCGTGACATCATCTGATCTGTGAGAATGATTTAATAAAAAATTACTACTACCGTATCATCATTATATATAAACGTATTATATCTTTGAGCACTCTAACTCAAACGATTAACGAAACGGTTGTTATTTTTAGAGGTTACGGATTCAAGCACTAGCGATATCAGTAGAATGATTCAGCGATCAATATCAAATGGTGGAAATTATATACTAAAACAGATACTATTGTAATCACTATTAACTTGTTAAAAAAATGCGTATTATGTACCTATTATAGTTTACATGTACGCACTTAGTAAAAAATATTAACTATTAATCTATTAGCCATTTTTTATATGAGCAAAATTAAAATGTTAAAAAGACTAATACATTAAAAAAAGAACATTAAGGTCTGATTTTGGCTTTATGAACAGGGGGTTTCAAAATTTCGGTTAACCGAATTAATCGACTGAATTAAATTTTTTTGGTTAATCGGTCGGTTAATTTTAGATAGGATCAGTTAACGGTTAATGATTTTTTGAAATTTCGGTAATCGGTTAATTAGATGTCAAATCGGTTAATTAATCGAATTAACCGAACTTTTTATATATTATATATTTTTATATATTTAATTTTGGTCATTAAACTTTTAAAAATTATAAAATGGTCATTAAACTTTACAAAATTAGCATAAAATAATAATTAAATTTATTAAATTAAAAAAATCATTGAAATTTTTAATGTTTATAGATAATTTATAAAGTACGATGAATCAATGTAATAATTCGATAAGTCTAATATTTTTTTTTAATTTTTGAAAGTCCGGTACCTAAAAAAATTATTTTAACATAGTATAGTAGTCATTTGTGTAATTTATCCATTATTTAAAAGTTCTATTAACCGATCGAATTAACCAAACTTTTTTCGATTCGGTTAAAAATTTTCAAAAAATTTCGGTTCAATTAACGGTTAATACGAAAAAATTTCGGTTAATGAAATTTTAAAAATTCTCTTCGATCGGTTAACCGAACCGACTAATTGAATACCCTGTTTATGACTATATTTATCCAATAAAATTTTACGTTACACAAATTTTATTCTCTGTTTGCCCTCTGAGCATATGGACCAGCCACTCCAACATCCTTTAATTGGGAAAGGAAAAATATAATGTTCTTTAGGTTCTTTCGACAGTTATGAACCACTCGATTTTGTATGGTCCAAATGGATAATCCTGTGACTGCAAAAGGGAATAAATCAATATTTAGTTTAGGCTTAAAGGCGCAATTCTCCACTTATTATGCACTTTTTTGATAAAAAATATTTAATGGGCATTGACATGATACATTTTAATTGGTCAAAAATATTTTTTAATTAATAAAAAATTTATTATAGTAATTTTTTGGATTAAATTATAAAAAGTAGAACAAAATAGGAGTGGATTTTGGGTCTAATAAAATTTTAAGACTAAAATTAACAGAAATACCATCACATTAAAAATATTAAATTAAATTATTGAAATTAAAAAGAAATAGAGATCAATTTCAGTGAAAACAAAGATTTTTAGAGATTAAAATAAAAAAAAAGTTGGCATACTTGACGTGTAATTTATACCTTATATTTAAATCAAATTATTTTTTTAATAAAATAATATGTGATACGTTATGGTTAACTCGAGATTTTTAGCGACGTCTTATGGATGAGACATTCAAGATTAGGGGTACTTAACGAGTTGAACAACTCGTGAACTACTCGAATTTGATTCGGTCAAAATTCGATAGTACTTGTTTTGGATTAGCTCAACTCGAACTCGAATTCGACCTGATACTTTAACGAGTTAAATCGAACAAAATCTAACTCGACTCAATAGGTTCGCGAACAACTCATTAATTTTTTTAAAACATTTTTTAGCAATTACTTTAAAATAATTTTATTCAAAAAATAAATTTAAATACTAATTATTAACGTGTAAATTGTTATTTTAATTTTAATATGCTAGTTTGGTGCATTTATGTATTGTTACTTTTGAATTTAGACTTTAAAAATGTTTTATATACCTTTTTGATATTTTTGGTTAAATTTGTTAATTTATGTTAATATTAAGCCTCGTATGATAATATTAAACTTTACTTTTAGTTTAAAATAAGGTAAATTTTTAGTGAGCATAATGAGCAACAAGTCGAGTTTAACGAGTAACGAGTCGAGTTGGGCAATAAAATATTTTAACGAACACGAGTCAAACACAATTTCAACGAGCTTAACGAGTAACGAGTCAAATTGAATAACAAAATCTTTTAACTAGCATGAGTCGATCAATGTTCAACTCGCGATCGACTTACTCGATTAGCACCACTATACAAGATCATAGTTTTTAATCAAGGGAACAAAATATCTCAAAAATACTTTAGGGACTAACCAGATAAAAAGCACATAGTTTAGGGGCAATTGGGCGAAAAGCCTATAGTTTATGAGAATTCTATAATATTTTATTAATTTTAATACTTTTATCAAATTAATATTCATTTATAAAATTATAATATAAAAAATAAGGCATAAAAGATAATTTTAACACTTAACGTGTATAGTTTTTATCATTTTGACCCATATTCTTTTTTGGATAAATTTAGCCCTTAACCTATATCTTTTTGACAAATATCTTATTTTTTAACTAGCTTGATGACTGGACCGTTAAAATTTAACGATGATACATATATATAGAATATACTTTTAAATGACATGATATGTAACCTATCAAATATATATATATATGAAATATAATTTTATTTCAATAAAAAATATAAAATAATTAAAATTTAAATAAAATATTAAAAATTAATTAATTCTAAAATAAAAGGTTGTTAAATATTCTTAACCCTAACTACGATAAAATCAAAATCCTATTCGAATTGTGTTTTATTTTAGAACTAATTAATTTTTAATATTTTTTTAATATTAATTATTTTATATTTTATATTGAAATAAAATTATATTCTATATATATGTGTATTTGATAGGTTACATGTCATGTCATTTAAAAGTATATTTCATATTCGTTAAATTTTTAACGGTCCAATCATCAAGCTAGTTAAAAAATAAAATATTTGTCAAAAAGATATAGGTTAAGGACTAAATTTATTCCAAAAAAGAATAAGGGCCAAAACGATAAAAACTATGAACATTAAGGATTAAAATTATCTTTATACCAAAAAATAAAATAAATAATTTTTATTAATTAAAAAATAACGATGAGGAAGGTCCAAAATATAATTCCCCCTCATTCTGGAAACTTTTATATGGCCTCACCCGGAGACCTTTCTATCTTTATTTTAGCTTTGTTAATTATTTATTGGACCATTGTTCCTTTATGGAGTGTCCCCCTCCCTCCTCTTTTTATCTCTTCCTTTTCATAGATAAAGATAAGCCATTCATCAGCATATATATATATATATATATATATATATATATATATATATATATATATATATATACATATAACATTATCGATTGATGGCAATAAGTTATTATTATCGTAAAGTGATAAAAATTAATACATGAATATGTTATTAGAGAATAATATATTAGATTAAACCTGTTATGAGTATATGTCTTAAATTATTATATGATGATCGTTACATTACTCATTATAATAATTATATGTATGAATCTTAGACTTGTGCTTATTCTAGATATAAAGACTGACATTGAACCTTAGACTTGTGCATATGTCTTGGATTAGACTTGTATGACATTAATTCCAAATTTAATTAAAGAGCATAATTATATTTCGTATCCAATTCAGATTAAAATCTAAAATTATTTTGTCGACACATATAAAAGGAAGAGTTTGGTATAACAGACGTTTTTAATCTCATCCCTATTCACAAAAACCTTAGATCTCGAGAAATAGTTGTTATTATTATTTTTCAAGGAACCTTAGATTTCGGATATAGTTTATCGAGATATATTGCTCATAACAATTTATCAACTAGGTGAACAGAGTAGAGGTTGATATGACTTTTCGTAGAGCCTAAAGATTCGAATTGTTCGAGTAACCGTGACCACAATAGTTATTGTTATTGCTATATTTCAAAGAATCAAATGTATGTAATTGCATATTTTTTTTTTGTTTTCGAATTAAACGTACATAAATCACTGATAATACTGTCGCATTTTATTTTCGTTGCGTCATGGAATGTGCCGACAGTCCCAACAACTAATATGAATGAACCTAAGATTTTATGTTAGAAAATTGAACTTATATAATTTTAAAGATAAACTTATAAAATTTTATGGCGACAAAAATAAATTTTCAATAAAAGTACATATAAAATTTTTAAAAAAAAAATTGTATACAAATTTCAATATTTTAAAAAGTAATCGTCCTCTGCATCCTCTCTATCTATCCTTGATAAATAATAATGATAATGGAGACGGATAGAGGTATTGACCCCTTTAAGATAGTAAAATTATAAATATTGTATAAAATTGAGAATTGCTGCTATTAGTGTAGTATTTTGTCGAAAGTTATATGTTAGAAAAAGTTATATTATCTTAAAAAATTCGAACAAGTATTATATTATCTTAAAATATTATCTAAAAAATTCGAACAAGCATTATATTATCTTAAAATATCATCTTAAAAAATTCAAACAAACATTATTTTTTAGGCATAAAAATAATTTTAACCCTTAAGTTTATAGTTTTTTCGTTGTGACTCTTATTTTTTGGGATAAATTTAGCACTTAACCTATATCTTTTTGACAAATATCTTATTTTTGAACTAGCTTGATGACTGGACCGTTAAAAATTTAAAGATGATACATATATATATATGAAATATAATTTTAAGTGACATGGCATGTAACCTATCAAATGCATATATATATATATATATATATATATATGGAATATAATTTTATTCCAATATAAAATATAAAACAATTAAAATTCAAATAAAATATTAAAAATTAATTAATTCTAAAATATAAGATTATTAAACATTTTTAACCCTAACTACGATAAAATCAAAATCTTATACGAATTGTGTTTATATTTTTTAAGATGAGATTTTGATTCTATCGTATTTAGGGTTAAAAATGTTTAATAATTTTTTATTTTAGAATTAATTAATTTTTAATATTTTATTTAAATTTTAATTGTTTTATATTTCATATTGGAATAAAATTATATTTCATATATATGTATTTGATAGGTTACATTCCATGTCATTTAAAATTATATTCCATATATATATCATCGTTAAATTTTCAACGGTCCAGTCATCAAGCTAATTAAAAATAAAATATTTGTCAAGAAAAGATATAGGTTAAGGGTTAAATTTATTTTTTAAAAAAAAGAGTCATAACAACAAAAACTATAAAAGTTAAGGGTTAAAATTCTTTTATGTAACTTTATATATTAAATAAGTGAATATAAATAAAAAATTTTCGTTTAATTAAATGAACGAACACAAATAAAGAATTTATTTATATTTATGTTCGGTATTCTATTCATTTATTTTCGAAGTTATTTCTATATGTTTATTTATATTTATTGTTTAATATAATAATTATTATATCTAAATATAATATTCATATTTTGTCCGAAATTGTTTATATTTTTATAATTCACCGTTAATAAACCAAAATAAATACGACTTATATAAATGAAAGAATAAGTTGAGTCACTCTTCACACTTTCACACGCTCATATCACTTGCACAATGCACACCTTATTTAAAGGCATACTAAGGCGGTATAAATAGATATTTTATATTATTATATTATTTACTTTAGTTGCCTCTAGAACACCGGAGAAAGAAGGAGAGAAATCGATGACTCTCTCAACGACTTCTCTTTACGAATGCTTCGCATGTCATACCAAGTGTTTCTTCAAACTTTGGCTACTTACTCTTTTTGAATACGTGTGCGGCTTGTTCTTTTATCTTTGTTGGCACTAAGGGTGTAAGCGAGCCGAGTCAAACTCAAATAGTGTTGAGTTCGAATCGAACTCGAGTAGTGTTGAGATTGATTCGAACTCGTAATGCTTGAAGTAAAGCTCGAATCAACTCGAAAATTCGCGAGCTTAAAATTATTGAGCTCAAACTCGAAATCAAATTCGGAACTCGAACTCGAAAAGCTCAAAAAGCTTAAATATATCAAGTTAAACTAAAATATCATTAAACTTGATTCGAGCTTTAAATTATTAAACTCAACTAGAGCTCAAACTTAATTGAAACTCAAACTACAATATCAAGCAAAATTAATATAAAAATATATTTAAAATTGTTTTCAACTAAACGGAAAAAAATATATTTGGTAAGGTAAAGCTCTATTCTATTTATAACCTTATTCTCTCCTCCTTCCTTCATATTTGTGCAATGTGGGGTTACTATCTCTAGATCAACTATGTTCGCCTTTCTATTTATAGTCTTTAAAATTTTTCCTCGTGTTCAACTTGATCGCTATGTAGAAATTGAACTATAAAACCCTTATTTAATACTACTAATTATATTATTATCATTATGATTATTGATTTCGAAACCTGGCTCTGATACCATGTTACTAAAGAAATGACTTAGTAAGCATATAGAAATAAGACTTGAAAAGAATAAAACTAATTCTGTTTATTCAGATGATTGAAGACTCGATACAATTTTTTCCTTTATATACAGACTATGAGTGGGTTTTGACTTATAACTAACAATACAACTGGCAGTACAGCTGGCATAACAGAAACCTTGATCATATACTCTAACAAGCTTTTCGAGTCGAGTATCAAGTAACTTGTCTCGGCTCGTTAAGAATTCGAATCGATTTTGAGTTCAAATTGAGTCCAATCGAGTCAAGTTTTGATTGAACTTTGATCTAGTTGAGTTCGAATAACTCGTGACCTGTCTTATCTCATTTACGGCCACAATTGAGACCATCTTGATCTTTCTTTCAAGTAACTCCTTGAAGAGCTTGTTTGTTGCTCTTTTGTCAATTAAGACATGTATCGGTTTTTCTCCAATCTTCACTTGCTCGAACAAAAGAAAAATCTTTCTTCATTTTGCTATGCTTCTGCCATAACCATTTTAAAGTTGCATCTCCAAATAGAATAAAGCAAGATCGATTTTCCTATACTGATTGATCTTCTTAGCATCTTCCATGTCATTTGTAGCATGGATGTATTGTTCCATGCTTCTCGGGAAGTTATCATCATCTTTCGCATTTTTAAATTTTACTTGTGCGAGTAATGGAAAAGTTCATTTATTCGTTAATAAATGGATATCATAAAAAATTAACGAAAGAGTAACCAAAAGCGTTCAATCTATAAATTTCAGTGGGTAAATTGAGTAGTTTAAAACTTTAGTGATTAAAATAGATTTAAGGGTATAATTCAATGATGATTCATGCAATCTATTTTAAAATAAAGAGTAAACTACACAGATGATCACTTAATTATAAAATTAATATTGATATGATCATTATTTTTAATTTTGATAAATATATCACGTAACTAATGATTTGAATATAACTATTAGCTATTAAAGTTTAACGGATGAGTTACATGACCAAAATAGAGTCATGCTCTTTACATCGAGATCACTTGGGTTCAATTCTTACCATGGGCAAGTAGTTCATTATTTAGCTTTTTGAATAAAATGGTAATATGCGTAATCACTTAAATACAGTGGTGGATTTAAAAAATTTGTGAAAGTGGACACAAATCAAAATATCTTTTAAGGTGGACATAAATCATAAAAATTTAAAAAATCAAAACTAAATGTATGAATTTTAAAAAATTCAGAGTGAACACGGACCCACCCTCCTCACCATGTGAATTCGTCGATGCTTAAATAAATAATTAAATTATTTTATTAAAATAAAATTAGGAATTAATTAAAAATATATAAATAATAGAGATTAAATATATAATTATATTCTTACCATTTAAATTGTTAAGCGATATATTTATCAAAACTAAAAGTATAGTAGCTATATCATCACTGGTCCCATAATTAAATGGTCATCTATATTGTTTACCCTAAAATAAAATCCAAATCTTGTAAGCTACGACGTAGGCAGACGGGTACATAAAGCTCACGGCATGGGAAAGATTAAAAGACGAAGATGAAGGTGGTGATCTTGAAGAAAGCAAATAGCAACTCCAAAAGCAATCTCTCACTTTTTGCTTTATAGCTCTTATCAACTCATTTCAAAACAAAACCACCCAATATATATGTAGGGAGAGGGAAAGGGAGAGGGAGAGGGAGAGGGAGAGGGAGAGAGAGCTCTTCTTTGTAGATTCTAAGCTTTGGGTCAATCTCATTTCCAGGTAAAAATCAACTTCTCCAACTGTAACTTCAGTTCATGAATATATATATATATATACACATACATATTTTGGGTTTATCTGTTTGTTTATGATTTTGATGTTATGAAACTCTTGCATATGACAAGGAACAAGTGTTTCGAATTTTGAAAGAAAAATATTTTGGTTCCTTCTATTCAGTTCACACCAACCCGGAAATCAAAGAGAGTAAAGTTTCTGTTTCTATTATTTTTTTATGTTTTGAGAATATTTTCTGGGATTTTTTTCTCCATATACAATGAAGTTTACCAACCTTAGCAGAGAATCATTGACTTTGTTAAAAAGAATTACATTAATCCCATGTTCTTCTTAACTGTAAAACCCGTGAAAATCACCACATGGTTCAAATGGTAGAATCAACCCCTAGTAGTCAAAGGCTGCTTCCTAGTGAAGAAAATGATTCCAAACTTCAAAGATTCCTTCACTCATTTGTTAATTCATACAAGCTTCTCCATGCAAAAAGAATATGTATGTATGTATGTATGTATGTATGTATGTATGTATGTATGTATGTATGTATGTATGTATGTATGTATGTATGTATGTATGTATGTATGTATGTATGTATGTATGTATGTATGTATGAAAAGTATTGTTCTTTTTGTCCATCTTTGCGATGAAACGAACTGCGATTCAAGTTGGAAAACTGCCGTGCATTGCACGCCATAAAGTTTTAGATTCTCATTCGTTGTGTTATTTTCAGATGAGGAATAGTTTCTTTGTGATTTGTTTACTTTAGATTTAGTCCATTGAAATTTTTGACCTTTTTGTAGGCTCTATGAAAAACCCAAAATAATATAGAGCCCAAAACCCAATTTTTCTTATCTGCACGATCTTCGATGATTCCACCCTTTTGACATTTTGGTAACGGTATCATGGATCTACTATGACAACAATGATTATATTAATGTTCTGTTCTTTTTTTTCTGTTCTTCTCAGTGAACTGGAATCTGCTACTTTTTTTTTATCTACTTTCTTGGAACGTTGAATCTGTAATTTCATGAAAAGTGGAGGGTGTTGGAGGGTCCAAACTTGAGATGGAGAGTGGTTTACCAAGTAAGCTCGATGAGGGACTTGGAGTTCTTAAGGTTGGTTCCTGGTTTGCCCAGTTCAGAAATGGCTCCAACCCTTGGATGGCTAGATATGTCTATGCACTGATCTTTCTAGCTTCGAATTTGCTGGCTTGGGCCGTTCGAGATTATGGTCGAAACGCATTCCCGGAAATGGAAAGTAAGATTGCTTGATTGATTGTTTGCACCAACATTGTTCGCCAAAATGCTGTTATGAGACATGGTTTATAGGAATCACTAGTATAATATGCATCTTGAGCTTTGAGTTTCGGTTTCTGATTAGGCTCTATGTTAGGGAGACCGGATTATTTTGTTTCGTAGCTCGATTACAACTTCGGTGGTCAATGATAATAATGTTAATCAGCTTGTTGTGTGAAAATGTGGATGCAGAACTGAAGAATTGTCGAGGTGGCCGACGTTGTTTGGGCGCCGAAGGAGTCTTACGTGTGAGCTTGGGATGTTTTGTATCCTTAAGCCACAATAATGGATCTTTTCTCCCTCTTTTATTTACTTCATTGATTATTTTGCTTGTTTTTGCGTTATCCCTTAACTTTATTATAGGCATTCTTCTCTGTAATGTTTATTTCAACTGCTAGAACCCCAAAGATGTACAATTGTAGAGACTCATGGCATTCCGGGTGGTGGTCTGTGAAGATCGCCCTCTGGATTGCCTTGACAGCAACCTCCTTGTTAGTTCCTACTGTCATTGTACAGATATACGGTTCGTGTCCATTGCTCCCGAATGTCTACTTCATTCAATGATAAATCTTAGGACTTAAGCACTAACCTATGTTTCTACATTCCTTCTTTTGGCAGGGGAGATTGCGCATTTCGGTGCCGGGTACATCATAGATTCTTGTTATAAATACCTCTGTATAAAACATGTACAATCTTATTGGAATAGTCTGTAGGGGAAGTTTATGCTACTTCCTAACTTATAGTAGGTCAGGTCAATCTTATTGTTTAATGATTTTTCTTCTTATCCTTTTCAGGGTCTTTCTCTTAGTTCAGCTAGTAAGTGTTATCAGTTTCATTACATGGCTGAATGATTGGTGTCAATCTGATAAAATATCAGAAAAATGGTAAGGCTCTTCCCTTGTTCGAACTGGTTCTATGTCTGCAATTAATGCTGTAATGATATGAAACTGATCAATCAGATACTTTTGAATCATAGGATTGGTATTAATAATAGAATGTTGTACATGATGGTCTTAGTTCAAGATTTGGAACTGATTCCAACCGTATAACTTTTTCTTCAGTCGCATGCATGTGATGTCACTTGCAACTGCTTCATATGTTATATGCATAGTTGGGATTGTTATGATGTACATCCGGTATGCGCCAGAATCGTCCTGCCTCCTTAATATTTTCTTCATCACATGGACACTGGTACTCATTCAGCTCATGACAAGCATTTCCCTCCACCCTAAAGTATGTTCTCGATACTACCGGTTTCAGGTTATTGAATGCTATGGCATGATTAGTAATCAAACGCATGCTTTGTTAAACAGGTAAATGCAGGCATCTTGACTCCCGGGCTCATGGGGCTTTATGTTGTATTCATCTGTTGGTGTGCCATTCGAAGGCAAGATTTTAAGCCAGTTTTAGAAGTTCCATAGTGCATTGCATTCGTTAACTCTTCGATGTTACGAAACTGCAGTCACTGAAACCTGTGTTCAATCAACTATCAATCACTAACATTTATGTGTTCACAGTGAACCGGCTGGAGATAATTGCATCAGGAAGGCAGAGGAATCAAACAGAACAGATTGGCTCACAATCATAGTAATTTTCAATTCTTTTGAAATCCATTAAACCAAATTATAATGAGCGGTGACTGCTCTTCTAACATATTTGCTAACCCTTTGTATTCTTCCAGAGCTTTGTCATTGCGCTACTGGCTATGGTTATCGCTACGTTTACGACAGGCATCGATTCACAATGTTTTCAGGTTTGTTATGCGAAATACGATAAGTCTTTAGTAGTGGTATTATCCCTATTTCCATGAGAAAGCACCTCACAACAGCTGCAGTTCAGGAAAAAGGAAGCACCAGCTGAAGATGCAGTTCCGTATGGTTACGGCTTCTTCCACTTTGTTTTCGCTACCGGAGCAATGTACTTCGCGATGCTATTGATCGGATGGAACACTCATCATACTATTAAAAAGTAAGTCCCTTGCCTTTTCCATTTGAAGTGCATGTTGAAAGCTGCAAGTATTAGTAAGCAAAGCTGATATGGTTCCATACTATTGCAGATGGACTATCGATGTCGGTTGGACCAGCACTTGGGTCAGGATAGTGAATGAATGGCTAGCCGTAGGTGTTTACCGTAAGTACACACGACCCTAAACCTTATTTTCCGAAGATATACCAGTAACGATTAGTCAAAACTTGGGATTCATGTGTTTGTGTCTCAGTGTGGATGCTGCTGGCTCCTGTGATACTATTGAGGTTTAGACAAACAAGTGAAGCTGCATGAAAACCGATTGAGCGGTCGCGAATTCATTTGTTGCATCCATTGTTGTATATATAACACTGGTTAAATGGAGCAACAGCCATTGGTGTTGAAATTTGTTACTACACAGATTAAAGGAAGATGTAACTTCCCTACATGATGTTACCAATACAAGAAAATTACGAATTTTGATATCTTGTTCGATTTTTCGTATAATGTAATCCGAAACGGAGCATTTTTCCATACAATAGGGGCTGTGCTTTGCCTGATCTTGTACTCTTTTGAGACCTAAACCAGAAACATTGGGCTACCACATTTGCTGCCGGTCTTGTCTGTCACCTACATTTATTGAATGCTTCAACGTAAAACAATTTGTAGGTCATGTGACTAGCACGTGCCTAACATTCTTTACCAAATCATCATTCTTCATTCATCATCGCTGACATGGACCAACTTGGTTTTAACATGACGGACGTAAGCTATCAATACAATAGGTCATGTGACTAGGACGTGCATTGAGGTCCGTGACAATCACGCACAAGTCTAACAATAAAGTTTCGTCAGGTTTATCAAGATATGAAAGAAGACAACTTATCAGATAAGGATTTTGTATTTATTTCGGGCTAATCCTAGTCATCCATATAAATTGATCCTGACCATTGATTGAGTGAGAGCTCAACTATAAATAGAGAGTTCTCACCACCATTTGTACTCACTCAATCTCATCCATTCTCTCTTTTAGAAGAGTAATAAAGCTCTGAAACATTTACTCTATTCTTCTTGTTCTTTCTTTAGCTTTTCGTTCTTGTTACCTCTCGAGTGGTTAAGAGTAGCCAACCTAGTGCTAATAGCTTCTGCATCCACCAAGTAGCGTCACAAAGCGTCTAAGGTTGTACTTTTCAAACGAGTAGTCGATTTTTATGAACATAAAACCCTACAGACGTGACACTATGTTTTAACATGACTCATGTAATGAAAGCTATCAATGCAATAAGTACACGTCTCATATACTCAAAAATTTATCTAAAATTTTTTTAAATTTAATGATTAATTTAAAATTTAGGGTAAACTACACGGATAGTCACCATACTATGGGTTGGTATCGATCTGACCACAATGTTTTAAAAAGAATCAAATACACTGATAAATTATTAATTTGGTATTAAAATAGACATCGACCGTTAGAAATTAACGGAACAACTGACATGACTGTTAAAAATAATTAGAATAATTATACATTTACTCCCTATTATATATATTTTTATAATTTAATCATAATTTTATTATAATAAAATAATATAATTATTTAATTAAATGATGATACATGTCACCACCTAATTGGATGACATTATTTATATATTTTTACTGTTTCGAATGAACTTGATCATTATATTATATGGGAGTCGAAAAGAGTTTAGATTAGTTTTCCATCAAGAAGCTAATCAAGATCAGTGTCTAATTTTACACGATTTCTCCTAAATTATTAACATATTCAGAGAATTTAATATTTGAAAAAAAAATCTAGGTACTCGATTATCCGATTTTTTTGGGTACTCGAATATTCAGGTACTTGAAAAACTCAGGTCGGGACATAAACCGAAATATTAATTACCAGACTCTTCGGGTACCCGAAGTACCGGATACCAATATTTGAACACCACTAATTAAAGCTATCGTATAAGAACTTAGTTGTGAATAATGGTGCGTATTTTCGGATATTGAATTGAATCGAATTTAAAAAATTAATTATTTTAAATTTTCGATCAATAAATAATATTTTGTATTCCATCCGATAAAAAATAGATTTAGATATCGAATACTCAGATTAGAAATTTGATTATCTATATCTAAAATTTGGTTTAAGTACTTTTTCGAATATACCGATTGTATCTATACAAATTTTAGATTTTTAAATGAATGAGTCTACCACTTACGTCGAACATTGTCGAACACCACTGACGATGAACATCGTTGAACACTATTAAATTAATTAATAAAAATTAAAAATTTTAAAGACTAAACATATAATTTCAAATTATTTAAAATAAAATTTTAAACAAATTATATATTATATTTTATTTTTTAAAAAATGATTTATTTAAATTATTTTTAATTTAAAAATAAAAAATTAAATCAAAAACCTAAAAAACTAAACTCAAAAGCTAAGAATACTAAATATTAAATTTTAAAATCCAAAACACTAAATCGTAAACTATAAACCCTAAAAGAATAAAACCCTAAAATCTAAAAATATAACCATAACCTAAACCCTAAAATAAAAAATTAAAACTCTAAAAAATATAAATTCTAAACTTGAAGCCCAAAATTAGTTTTAGATTTATGGTTTTAGAGTTTTAGGTTTAGGGTTTTTGTTATTTTAGGTTTTTAATTTAGTGTTTATGATTTAGTGTTCTTAGAGTTTTTGGTTTTAGGGTTTTGAGTTTTTTATTTAGGGTAAACTACACAGATAATCACCATATTATGGGGTTAGTGTTCATGATGGATTTTATGATACAAATCCCTTTAATATTTATATAATACATACAGTTTTTTATATTTATTCACAAAAAACAATAAATTTATTTTTTAGTTTAATTAAATATTAATTATATTATTTTATATATAAAAAATTAAAATATTTAAACAATAATAAAATTTTATTTAATAAACCTAAACCCTAAAACTCATTTAAACCCTAAACTCTAAATAATATTTTCTATATATTTAGATTTAAAATATTCGAATAAAATATTTGAATTTTAAATATTCGAATAAAAAATGGTATATTCAAGTAAAATATTCAAATAATAAATATTCGTATAATAAATATTCAAATAAAAATCATAAATATTCAAATATTAGAATTTAAAAATATTTGAATAAAAAAATATATATTTAAATAAAAATATTTGAATAATAAATATATAAATAAAAATATTCATATAATAAATATTCAAATAAAAATATTTTAATACTTATAATTTTTATTAGTATATTCTAATACTTATGATTTTTAAATATTTTTTATTTAAAAATATGAATAAAAATCATAAGTTTTTGAATATTTTTATTCAAATATTTTTAAAATCCAAATATTTGAATTTTTATAATTTTATTCGAATATTTATTATAAGAATATTTTATTGATATATTTATTATTTGAATATTTTTATTTGAATATATGAATTCTTTATTCGAATATTTAAAATTCAAATATTTTATTTGAATATTTTTAAATCCAAATATGTAAAAAATATTTTTAATTAATATTTTAATTAAATTAAAAAATAAATATGATATTATATGTTGAATTAATATAATACATATAGAAAACTGTATTCAATATATAGGTTATGGAAACTTGAACTACAACAATCACCTTGGTTCATTGCTTTGGGCATTGCCTATTTATACCCAAGGTCATGGGTTCAACACCCATTGAAAGTATGTTTAGGATTTTCTTTTCTTCCTTTAATTTGGTGGTGACTCGTTATTAGTCCGTTTGGTTTTAACGGTCGGTGCTAAGGGTTTGGAGTTTAATGTTGAATCCTTAAAGTTTTTAATCTTTATTGATTAGTTTAATAGTGTTCAGTAGTGTTCATCATTAATGGTGTTCAGCGGTGTTCGACGCCCATTGTAGAATTTTTTTAAATATAACAAATTATCAAATATAACAAGATTCAAATCTAATAAAACATCAAATTTTCGAATTTTTTAATATAACAAATATCAAATTACTAAAAATAACAAAAATTATATCTATAAAATTTAAATTTTCAGATGTTTTAAAATTTTCCGATAATCTAAAATATAAAATATTATAATATGTATCTAATTCAAAAAAATAAAAGTTATATAGATTCAGTGGTTAATTGGATATAATCCAATTAAATCGCATATTTTATACACCCTAGTTCCTAGACAAAAAATCAACTGTTCAATTTCATGGAAAGTAAAACGAAAAGCTTTTATAAATTCTTAGTTTTAGAGTTTAAAAATTATATTCGTAGTTTAAATATTATTATTTAAAGTATGGATTTTGAACTTAAGAATTTAGAATTCAAAAATTTAGAAAACGAAACAGTAGCTAGACAGGAGTAAAAATCCATTATTTCTTTATCGTGTCTTTTTTTATGTCTCCCATTTAAAATTAAAAAAAAATAATAAATTTTACTTTAACCCTTAATGTTTATATCCTAAATTTTAAATCCTACACCCTAAAAATTACATCTTACTTCTAATTTCTTAAACCCTAACCACAACTCTTAACCTTAAACTTTAAACCATAAATCTCACGCCCTAAAACCACGGACTTAAAGCGAAAGCACTAGTAAAGACAATTAAATTTATGCCCGCCGGACAGAACCAACATTAATCGTCCCCGCTCAACTTGTCGTGCAAATAAGACGTGGTAAATAGCTATCAAGATAGATTTCTCACATGAAAACCCATGCTATTAAAGTCATCAACACAAGGCAATTTACTCTAAGAAACGCCTTCGCTTTGTCTCCATTGTTGCTGCTAGGGGTTGCCTAAGATACCGAGTTCGAACTCTTCCCGGGGAAGTTGAAGAAGAACAGCTTTAATATAAAGGCTGGGAGTTTATTAACTCTCTTGTCTATTGAAATTGAATAAAAAGGTTGATATCAACAGATTGAACTCAAGTGTGACAGATACTTATGTACAACCTTTTGCATTCTAGATTTCTCCTCATTTTTTCCACCATTGCTGACCTGATTCGGTTGCGGAGGGTGATTACGGACTACTGCAGAAATACAATTAGCAAAAACACAGATCCTTATTCTTTCGACAAAATCGTGCATTTGCAAAGAGGACAGAGCGCTTTCATCTTAAGCCATTTATCAACGCATGTTTTATGGAAGACATGAGAGCAAGGGAGCTCCTTCAGCACATCATCGTCGGCATAACTCGTCAAACAAATGCAGCAAACCTGCATAATGTTGATATAAATTAAGCTGATTTCGGTGGAAAACGAAACAATCAAAAGTATGTAGTTTTGTGAGTGAGGCATCCGAGAACTTTACGGCATCATCCCCTGAAATTGCACGATCCTTTTTGGCTCCTGTTGCTTCAGCGCCTTCTTTGACTTCAGAATTTACTTTCTTTATGCTGCCACCACAATCTTTCTGCAACTTGAAAGTGTACGTTGGCAGAGAATCGATGCATTCTGAAGGGGCTCCCCTAATTAGACCAAGGTCCCCACAGCAGCATGCTAAAACCACACACAGGATGAAGGGCATCGTAAACTCGAGATAGCTAAAGGCAAGAAACATTATGCATAACCTACAACGGAGTCAAAGAAATCAGTTGATTTCCGGACAAGAGAAAAAACAACTAGTATAAATCATACGGGCAAGTGTTGACACCTGTGTAAATTTGAAGCCCCTGAGAATGAGTAACCTCCAAATAGCCAAACATTTCCGACAATAAACCAGACAAAAAAGTAAGCTTTTAGCACCCACTTGAAATGCTCCAATAACCGGCTAAGCCTGCCAAGTTATATCATGCAAAATGCTTCAACAATCACATATAAATGAGATGGATTGAAGTTATGTATGAAACACTTAGAAAAGCAAATGTTAGGACCAAACTAAAAATGAACTCCTATACAACGCTTCAAAGAAAAAAGAACACTACTTCCATTGAAAAAATACAATGTAAAACATAAAAAGATGTCCATACAAATCAAATGCAAATTTTCTTCGGATACTAGGCATTCTAACACACATGAATATAATCGGCATAGCACTTTACGATACAAAATATGACTGGTTCTCCTAGAACAAGAAACAAGCTTCAAGCTGAAATCAGAAAGTTCAGAAACTCAAACATGTAAAGGAGATCATGCAACAATGAAGCCAACTGTTGTTATGTTGAAATTTCGTACTTTTCGAGGCTTGATAACTTCTATTGGAGGCAAGGACAAAATTTTCAAAACTCTGAACAAAAGGTAAAGCAAATGAAGATATATAATCCAAGCAAATGATTCCACACCAAGCATCTCAAAGTACAAACTAGCAAATTACAAACATCAAGTACTAAGGATTTTAGCATGGTAAAATGTCAAACAAATACAGTAAATGCTTACGTAGGATATGGAAGAAAACAATGGCGGAAAAGGATGGGAATACAAGCAGCACACCCTGCGGCATAACCCACAATCCAAGTGGACAATGGAGCTTGTGGCTTCTCATTCCTGGAGACTACTAAAACAGCTACTGATGCAGCAATCTGACTTATATTGAAAACTAGTCGAATATAAACCCAGAAGCAAAAAGATGATAAAAAACTCCCATGATTTGATCCCCGAGAAGGCGCCGGCCGAAACACAGGGTCTTGAGAATTTCTTGATTCAACACTATTCCCAAGTTGACCTTCATTTTGCATATCAATGACATGATCATTTCTCTCAGGGAGGTTATCAGGTGTCTGCTCCATTTGGTAAAGTTTTTTTTATTTTTTTACCAAGTACTGAAAGTCTTTTGATTAATTGATCTTCATTTTGAATCCATCATATCATCTGTCAATATCTTCAGCAAACCAACAAAAACCAGTCCTCGGTTCTGCCTTCAATGCTCCAAAACAAAGAATTTATTCATAGCAAAAATAAAATATATTTTAAAAATGAGATAAATTATACATCTTTTTCTTTCTTCCCTAGAATCTCAGCAAATCATCTTCTTAGCTTGGAAAAACCGCCAGAAAAAAGTCTTTAATTCTAGTTACAAAACTCAAATGAATGCAACAACAACAAAAAGACTAGAAGCTTATTTGGATTAAACAATATTTCCTTTCCTTTCCCAAGTTTTCTCAGCATCTAAACATCAGACAACAGCTTACATGTAGTAAAGAAATTACTAAAAGGACTATTACCGTACACCAGAATTGAAAGGAAACAAAAATAGTAAATTTACATATATAAAATTTAACTCAAACTAAAAGAACTTACAGTATCAAATTTGGGTTTTTTCCCACTTGACCATCCGCTGTTTGGTGAAAGAAAAATAAAAGGAGAGAAAAAGACTTCGATCAGCCTATCAAAGAAAGAAGACAAGAGTTGAAGAACGCAAAACGGTGGGAATGTAACTATTTATTTGTCGTTTTGACGTTGTTTTCTTCTGCATTTTCCTCCTATCTTTTTTACAAATCCAAACAGGGTCTTACAATAATGATACAATACTTTTTAGGTAAATTTCACAAATGATAGCCAAACTATTTCAAAATTTCATTTTGACTGTAAAACTTTCAAAAGTTATCGAATATTAAACTTTAGTTTTTGTTATACTATAGTCTTTAAGACAATAACGTTTTTAAGAATGATTAAAATATTTGGCTTAAAATTAAATCGTCCCACAACAGAAAATTAAAAAAAAATAATTAAGTTTTTATATATTTTTAATTTAATTTAACCTTCAAAATTTAAGTTAGCGATCACCATTAATATCTTTAGTATTATTTTATGTAAATATTTATATATTTTTAATAGTTATTACATTTTGTATATTTTGTCAATTTTAAGTAAAAATATTTTCTATAATTTTATACATAATTTTAATTTTAACACATTTAAATAATTTTTAGATTTTTCTTAAATTTTTTAAATAATTTTTTTAAAAACTAAAAAATATATAATTTTATTAAAAAAATAAAAATATATATAATTTTAAATATTTTTTCAATATTTTAATTTAAAATGTACATATGAATGACCCATAACATGATTATGTATGTAATATGCACATAAAAGATTTGGATCATTAAGCATCATTTGTTTGCTAAGTTGAATAAAAATCAACTAAAATTTGTTATTATAAAATATAGATTGTAAGTAAGGATGGTGGTGTATTAATATAGATGAATACGAGTATGTAAATAGTGGTATCGGTAAAATCATTTGAATATGAAATTTGAAAATTACATAGGGTAATAGTAAAGCAAGGGCATGTATTGATCTCTAATGTATAATAAACCTGTTATCGATATGAAAATAACTCATCGATAAGAGATTTATTTATTGAAATTTATATCGATATAAGGGAGAGATTATATCGATCCCTATATTTGCATGGCACTGTATTAATATAGTATAGCCCGTAATGATCTTAACTTTAACCTTGAATTAAAATTTATATAAGTGTACCAATATGGTCTCTCGAGTACTGGTACAGGTACATGGAGTTTTGTTATAAAATGGTAATCAAATTTAAAATGATGTAATTTAGTCCCTAAAATACATAAGGCTAATTGAACCCTTAATGAATTCTAAATTCCATGAAAATGAATATAAGTGATAAGTGGACATTAAATGTCGTATTGGGGCATTATTTTACAAGAAAGGACATATAAATTATAGACTTTACATTTTAGTCCTTAAAATATGATTAAGTTAAATTGAGCATGGTAACATGGTCAAATAACATGAAACATGACTCGTAATTTAATATTATAATGAATTAAATGTTGACAACCTTATTATATCAAATAGCAGCAAGAGCATTAAATTAAAAGTAAGTCCCTAAATTTCAAGAATACTGCCAATTTTATCCTTACATTAATGGTTGAACAATTTATTTTTCTTGATTTATACCATTGCTTGATCATCCCATCAATACCCCATTCTCGAAGTTTATTAGTAGATGTCTGTTAGTTGGATAACCTTACAAAGTAGCCTCATTGACATTTGAGGGACTTTTATGAAGATAGTGGACTTAGGATCCACTGGTTCGCTAGCGCTCAAGTGTAATTGAAGTTATGCGCTGTACAAATTTGATATAACTATTTTTGTTGAGCCATGAAATTCATTTGGTTAGATCAAGTGCGACACTAGCTACTAGCTATAATATCGAGAGTGGGATGGAGGCTTGGAAGAAACTCAAGCTTTGGTTATTAGGATATTGAATCAGTCCCTTCTCTAGTGATTTTTCATAGTGGTCATTTAGAAAATGACACAAAGGTGTTATGGGACATGTTTGACCATTCGATAGATGTCAATGTAACACTCGAGAGCATTCAGATTGTTAAAGTGTTTATTTATGCTTCATGGAGGATTGACGTAGATACCCATTAATCTTTTTAGAGGACATTGACCTAATTGCAAGACTTTCTATTTTTTGAGTGTTTCGATTAAGGAAGAATTAAGCTTGTTCATAAGTAAGAAGTTGATTCGCTGAAATGATGTTTAACTTGACTACTGCATGTCTTCTATGGTGGATGGCTTGTTGAACTGATTGTAAAGTACATGTCTGTTTCAAGAATGAGATGCTTGACTAATCATTTCTGGAATAAAGGTTCTCTCTCTAAGATGTGTTGTTCATATTTGCATTAATGTATAATAATGATTTGGAATAACTAAAAGTTAGTTTTATATTAAATAGTAAAATAACCAGATATAATATGAGATTCTTTAGCTACCGTATTGCTTAAAATCCAAAGATTTGTAAGAGGAAACTAAAATAGAGTAACCTAAAGAACTTAGCGTATCACTAAGGTATAGATAAAAACAAAACATTGTTTATAAAATTATTTATCAGAAGTAATATTTTAGAAAAACAATGCAAAACATAATATACGCACAATACAAATCACAACTACATACTACAATCACAGTTCAATCCAAAATCATAATTTATTCAAAATCTCAATTTATCTGAAAACACAAATTCACGAGATTTAAGATCATAATTATAATTACTCGCAAAAGTGTGAGATTTCAAAATCCAAAAAGTTTTATATATTTCTAAACTCACAATATTAAGCATGACACAAAAAATATATATTTTTAGAAAAACAAGAGAATACACCTTAGCCAAAGCCACTCAAATTATTGAATAATATGGTTTTAAACTCGAACAGAAAAAGAGTGAGAACAGAGGCTCTAGAGATTCTTGATGGAGAAAAAACAATTTATGACTTTCTTTTAGATCATACTATGTATTTATAGGGAAAAACTAATTTATTCCAATTAGAATTAAAATTCTATTAGATCATATTATAAATATAATAAAAAATAAAGTTGTATAATAATTCAAAAGAATTTTTTTTCTTTATCTAATATATAATAGTAAATAAAGAGTTTTGATAAAACATTAATTAAAAAAATAATATTTTTAATAAAAAGTTTGATTTTAGAAAAACTCTTAATAATAAAAAAATAATAATTAATCTCAGTAAAAATAGAATTCAATTTAAAAGCAAATTAGTTATCCAAAAGTCATCAAATTTCAAAACATCACCTTTAACTTTTAATCTTTAAATTCACATTTAAAACTTTCAAAACTTTTTAATCTTATATCAAAAATTCTCTTAAATTTAGAAGATTAATTTAAAACCTCAAAAGAATTAGGGTTTCAGAAATTAAGAATCTAAAAACTAGGATTTTTAATTTAAGATTTCAAAATTAGGGTTTTAAAATTAGGAATAATTTTTTGGTATTATACCTAGAGTACGTCACTTGTACTTAGTGGATTGTGAATTCATAGGACCTTACGTGATCGAGTCTATAACTCATATTTTGGAATTGTATTTATTAGGTTTGATGTTTCAATCGAATTGATCTCCAAGTGGTAGAGAAATAGTTTGTTGGGTAATTTAAAATGAGAAGCAAAAAATAAATAAAGACACTATTATTTTAGAGTGGTTCGAATTTCTAACTAAATAAAGACAATAATTTTCGATGTTTAAAATATATAGCACTCATCCAAAACTGAATATACTTGAGCTTGCAAATGCATTTTGGCTCACAAGTCTTTATCTATTCTAAGAATGAGAAATTAAGATCTAAGACAAATTTAAATTCATGATAGAAGTTGGTAATTTAATCATTTTCTATTGATGATGCTTGAAGGTCCATTTTATAGACCCAAATGAATTCTTTACCATTGTAGACCGTTAGGATTGGATTAGAGACGTTTAAAGTTGATTTCCATACATATTTCCTTATATGATGCAGGGCGTATCGATACACAAGGTACTTGTATCGATACTATCTCTTTGAAAAAGAGTCGTTGAACTTAAAAAAATCTGAAAAACATATCGATATACTTTAAAGTGTATCAGTAAAACCCTTAGCCATTGGGGGGTTTCAAGTAGCTATTAAGGGAGTATAGAAACACCATAGGGGTGTACCAAAATACAGTCATTCGTATCTAGAGGTGTTTAAACGATCGGTTCGGTTAATTGATTGAACTGAACTTTCAAATTTTCATTAACCGATTTTTTTTGTATTAATCATTAACCGAGATGAATTTTTTTAAAATTTTTAACTGAACCGAAAAAGTTTAATTAATCCGATCGGTTAATTCGGTTAACCGAACTTTTTAAAAACAAATTGGATAAATTACATGAATGATCACTAAAATATGTTAAAATTATATTTTTTGCCACTGAACTTTCAAAAATCATAAAAAAGATAATTAGACTTATTGAATTATTACATGATTCATCGTATGTTATAAATTATTAATAAATATTAAAAATTTTAAAGATTATTTTTATAATTTAATAAATTTAATTATCATTTTGTGTTAATTTTATAAAGTTTAATGACTATTTTATAATTTTTAAAAGTTTAATGACTAAAAAAATATGTAAGAATATAAAATATATAATATATAAAAATTTTGGTTAATTCGTTTAATTAAATAAGCTTGAACTGAATTAATCGATAACTGAAGTTTCAAAAAACCATTAACCGTTAACCGCTAACCGATTCAATATAAAATTAATCGATCGACTAACTGAAAAATTTCAGTTTGGTCTGTTAATTCGATTAACCGAAGTTTTAAACACCCATATCCATATCAATAAGGACAAGTTTGCACCGATATGGGTTTTGGCAGTTTTGAAATCCTATAGCTTAAAACCCTCAAGTGTATAGAAACAAGCTACCACATATCAGTACAGTCACGTTAAAAATACTGGTTTGATTACTTTAAAACGTTTTGAACATATCCAAAACCATGTGAAAACATCTTAAACTTATATTTAAGTTATTTGAACTTAAAAATATTTTTGAATTCTTAACAAATTAATCTAAAACTACTTTTTAATTATTATATCAAA
Organism: Abelmoschus esculentus; assembly: GCA_035048815.1. Classification (NCBI taxonomy): domain Eukaryota; kingdom Viridiplantae; phylum Streptophyta; class Magnoliopsida; order Malvales; family Malvaceae; genus Abelmoschus; species Abelmoschus esculentus. Next base: position 18,329,755 of record JAUCBN010000029.1, read on the forward strand.
ATTAATATCTCAACAATATTGATTAGGTCAAATGTTCGAATGTTTTAAATAAGTTTGGAGCACCTTCGTAAAGATTTAATTTTTTATTTATATTTTCAATCTTTTCATTTAAATGTTTTTAGAAAATATTTTATTAGGTTAAATCGAGTTGAGAAATTTTATAGAAAAAGATTAAGTTTAAGGATCAAATATAACATCCGATTTTAGAGTGTTATAATTTAAATATGAATAAAAAATAAAAAAAAATATTTTTTATTATTATACATTTTTAATGTAATCTTATTTTTAATTAAAAATAATTTAATAAACCTTCATGTCACGATAATACTTTGGAATGATGTTAAATCATATATTTATGATTTAATGAAATTAAATTTGTAAATTTACTATTATATTTTAATTTATTTATTATCTTTTAAATTAATATTTTCTTACACAAATCATTATTAATTAAACTAGCCCGTGGCTATTTAAATCCACTAAAATTCAATACAACGCGAACCTAAAAATATTAAATAATTAAACTAATAATAACAATAGATATTTGAATTTAAGTTCATTATTTGTAGATGAGTTATATTTTGATATACGAGTTATGTAAAAAATACACAATTCTTTATATTTAATTTATAAAATTTAAAACTTAAATTTTTAACTCTGACAACCTAAACATTAAACTCTAAATTATTACCATAAACCTTAAATTCTACACGCTACAAGCTAAACCCTAAATCTTAAATCACAACCTAAATCTCTAAACCCTAAAATTGAAATGGTTCTATAAGCACAAGCCCGTCTATCAAATATTTTCTAAAATAAATTATACTGAAATAAATAATATTCAAATATGAATATAGATAAAAAAAAATTATACACTTATCATATAAAATTTAGACAGTCCTATATACTTACACCATAAAATATAATCTTAATTTTTAATTACAAACCCTAGAAAATTATACCCTACATTCTAAATAATATATCTTAAATTTTAAATAGTAAACCTAAAATCTAAATCCCTACGCTTTAAATCTTAAACTAATTTGGAGGAACACAACGAACAATCACTCAGAGTTTTTGTCCAAACTAAGACCCTAAATATATTTATTCTTCTATTTAAAATTTAATAGTTAACTTAATAAATAAATAAATATAATAATAAAAAATAATTACCGTCAATTAATTGGTCTAGTGGGTTTAAATATTAAGTCACATAAATAAGATTAAATGTTCAAATTATAACGTTGTAACTGAAATAAATTATATTTAGAGTCACTCCGATAATAAATGTTTGTGTTAATAAATTCAAATTAACAGACCAATTAATTAAATATTCGTAGTTAAAAAAAAATAAAAACTAACTCTCTTTCCTATCATTTACTTTTCTTTCCCAAATATATATTTTTTTAAAATTTAACTCCCTCATTATTCTCTAATCTAACATTAAAAAAATAATATAAAGTCTTCGACTTTTTATTTAATGCTCAAGATCGAGCTCTATATCATACTAGTTAGTCATAATTCAATTTCTTCGAATTATCTTAACAAAAATAATGATAAAGTTTATATGTTTATATAGTTTATTAATAAAATATTATTTTTTTAAAAAAATTGTTGGATATATTACATTTTTATATGAGTTTATTTTATAATTGTCATATATGATCTTACAAATATTCGAGATAACTCTGAATTAATTCAATCTAACTGACGAAAACCTAACAAAGTTCACAAACACAAGAAAGAAAAATCTACAAAATAAAAAATATTAATCTTTCAAACTTACCATTTCTATAAAATTATCAAAAAGCAAGAACAAATTATTTAACAATAAAATTAAAATTATATAAAGAAAATATAAAAAAAATCAATCAACCAATTAAAAAAATTAAAAAATATCATTATAGACGGTGAATGATAAACATTATTAAATTTTACATTGTAATAGAACATGATAGAAAATAAACAGCTGATTTTATCATTACTTAAGTAATTTAATAAATTTGATCTGAGACCTAATCGATTTACCCAATTAAAACTTGAAACCAACTAAAATTTGATTCGAAATAAATAAAATTAAAACCGTTTCAAATTTTAATTGAATCAAAAATAAATACGAACCAATTTTCAACTAAACCAAATAGATCCGAATCGAAAGCAACCTGAACCGAAGAAAAATCGAAAAGAAAAGATATTAAAATAAATAAACAAAGATGAGATATGAATCGTTGTACAACTCACCAAAAAGTCAAATATATATTTAAACAAATTGAAAGTTATCCCAAAATCAGTCAATCCAAATATAATCGACATGATATTAAACAAATTAAAAGTTAATCGAATAAAAAATAAATCGACCCAACCCGATTCTCAAAATAAAATTACTATAAATATAAATTAAAACTAAATTAATTTAAACTGAATCAAACTTTGAAGAAAAAAAATCTTGCAAAAGCAAAAGATAAAAATGTACTGTAAGACCAAGACAAACGCATTGTGCTGTAATGACAAAAATGATTTAAAGTGAATAAATAAATATTGAAAGATAAAAGGACCGACGATTTAAAGTGATTTTTGAACTTTTAATGTATAAAATTTGTATTATTTAAATTTTTCATCACTTATAAATTAAAGAATATAAACATTTAGATTTATTTTATTTTATATTTTCATATTATTATATTAATAATTAAAATTATCATTTTTATCCGGGGTTCGAATGAAGCCTAAATCAAGTTTTTTAAACCCTAAAACAAATTGATTTCAAAATAAATCATAATTTTAAAATCCAAAAAAAAATATTATTCCAAAAATTAAAAAATAATAATCAAATCCCTTTACAAATTAAACAAACCCATTAAACCCAATAGCCTTTTGGCCCATTCACATCATTCTTACAACGGAAGCCCAATATAAATTAAACCCTTTGATCCATTAACAAGCCGAGATCATATCCCCACAAACTGGTAACCTATCCAATCTGAATGGCCATTCGGTTCCTCTCATTTGTTCATCTGTCCTTTCAGTTTCTTGGAATTTCAGAAGCTTCTGAAAATAATTCTTCAAATCCCCAACATGCTTTCAGCTTCGCCGGTCACGTTGGCAACCACGTCGTCGTCCACCACCTCAGCACCATCGTCACGCAAGAAGAGCCTTTCTCCCTTTCGAATGTTGCCAAGGAATGGTCCCCTCTCTGCTGCCAAAAATAAAAAAGAACAGCTCTCCTCGACTTGTATAACAACAGTACATACCAGCAGCAGCAAACAAACAAATCAGAATCAAATTTTTATTTTTTTATTTTATTCTTTACATTAGTACTTGATGAATTTTTAAAATATGTTATTTTGATATTTATTTTAAAACAAAAATTTAATAATAGTGTTTTTGAATTTTATGCTCATTTCAAAAAAGATGAGTTATTTTAATTTTATTTAATTCATATTTTAAAAGGTATATTATGTTTTAACATTTTGATATAATCCATATTTAATCCATATTTTCCATTCGTGTATATTAAAGTGTATCGTCATTTTCTGAGGCATTAACGTTTGCCGAATTAGTAGATGACAACAATATCCGGCTATGAAATGAAGGTAGGCGACCTTCTTAATCACTGATCACATGCCAACGTAAACCTAACTCTTTCCCCACTATAATATTTTAAAAAAAAAGATAAAGGTGAAATAAATTAGGAGTAAAGGGTAATTATTTCTTTATGCTTTTTAATAGTTCAATCACGATTGATTATTATTTTTAATTATTAATATTTAATTTGTTAATTAATTAATTCAAATTAAATTTTATAAAAACTTAATATAAAAATAACTCTTTTAAATTAATTTTCTTCATTCTCAATAAAAATATCTATTTTGGCATGTAAATTATAAATTCTCATCTTCATGAATTATATAGATGATCTAATCCAAATTAGAAGGCAATGTTAAAATTATTTAATATTTAAATTTGTAGGATTTAAACTTTTAAAAACAAAAAATTTAATAAAAGCAGTTTAAAAGTTTAGAGGATTTCATTAAAAATATTTAAAGAAAATAATATGATTTTTTTAAATTTTTGATCGGTTCAAGTTAATTTTATTAAATAAAACTTAAAAGATTTATTATTAATTTTCCTAATTCTTGGGTGAACAAGATTGATCTTGATCCTTCCTAGTTTGATATTGATTTTAAAACATAGATTAGAAAATTAATTTTAAAAAGTAATTTTAGATTGTTTAGTTTAAAATATAAATATTTTGTATTATTGTCAAAAAAATATTTTTAAATAAATAAAATATCTATTTTAAACATGTATTTTAAAAATAAAAAATTATGATATAAACAAAAATATATAATAATTTTACGTAAAAGTGATTTAAAAAAATAAAATCTAAAAATTTAAGTTTATAAAAAACTAGATTGAAAAGCTAATTTTAACCTAAAAAATTACATATTTTTAGTTATTTTTTTAACCTCAAACCATTTTTTATTTAAAAAATCTGACTTAAAACTCAAGATAATAATAATAAAAAAAACTGACTGGAACAATAAACTCCGGCTATCCATTATTTAAATACCTCTCTCTAAGTTTGGAGGCATTATTTCTCATCTTTTATTCACAATAATGAAAATAATTATATCTAATTCTTTCGGTTAATTAATGTTGATGTGGTTTTCAACATAAATAAATGGAAATGGAATTAGGCACCTAACCTCATGTATAGACATCAAACATCAATTGATCCGTATCTTAACAAACGAGAATGGACTGGTGATAAATGCAATCGTTAGTTCTCAATTTCTTATGACAAAATCTAAAGCTATATATAAACTTTGGTTCAAATCATAATAGAAATTTTATATTTACTCACAATAGAAGGAAATATAAAATTTTTATTAGTATTTTAGTTTTAGGATTTAAAAATAGATTTTAGTATTTAAAGGTTATAGGTTTATGTTTAGTCTTTAAGGATTATTGTCCAAATTTGAGGTTTAATGGTTAGTATTTAAGGTAAGATGATTACTGGTTTAGATTTTTACCTATAAACTCTAACTCAAATTTTAAGTCTCTGAATCTAAAATTTTAGCCTTTAAATACTAAAATATAACTCTAAACCTGTGTGTGGTGTATTAAAATTTTAAGGATTTTTTTTTTGTTTTGACCACCTGTGTGTGTGGTGTATTAAATAATTATCTGTATTTTTAAATTTTTTACGAATATGTATATATAATTTTAGTTTGATTTAATTCAATACAATTTTTAAATCTTTCAAAGACAATATATTCCTTTAAGCCAAAATATAAATATATAACATAAGCAAAATATAGAAATATTAAAAAGAAATGTTAACATAATCCCATATACAAAAATCTGAAATATAAAAACAATAACGTTAGGTATTTTATCATACATATCCCAAGCCTGCCGACCTCCGAGGATTATAGTTGAACAAACTCTGACCTGCTCTCAAACACTGGATTAATTCTGGTCGCGTTATAGATTCTTATCAACAAGGAGAAACGCGATTGAATGAGAGAAGGCAAAGTTAGTTGTGGACTTCAACCTAGCACTTAAAGCTCTGTTTTGTGAACCACAAACTCTAGAACAACCAACTGTTCTGGAGTTATGAAACCCTAACCTAATTCATATAACATATAAATTATACTCTCTCGGTCCCACAAATAATATCTCTTATTGATTTTTTAAACTTTGACTATAATTATATTAAATATTTTAAATAATTAAATTTTATAAAATATATATTTGAATTTTACTCTATTAGAGGTTTCTAAAATATGTTTTTTTCATATTTTTATCAATAATAAATTTTAAATAATAATTAGTCAAAGTTAAAAAATTTGACAAAAAAATCAATAAGTGATTCTATTTTTTTGGACAGAAAGAGTAATAAAAAAATGGTATAGCTTCACCTATTTGTAATATATTCCTTTAATATTTTATTAATAAACTATATAAATATGATTAAATCTATCAAACACATTATTATCATTCTTATGTAAAAAAAATCATAAATACAACTAAATAAATAAGGATCAACCGCTAACTTGCTAAATTTTCAATTAAAAATCTATGATATAATGAAGGTAAAAAATTAAAGACCTTAAATGATCATTCATATTATTCACTTGTCTAATTCTATTGTATTGATATGTAAATATATATTCGTAAATAAATAATTATCTTTAACTTATCGATATTTGATATGTCAAGTAAAAACGATTCTATTATATTTACATTCGTGAGTTTGAAATCCTAATCATGCGTACAACAGCAAAAATTGGACTAATGTTGCGTGATTTAAGTGTTTTTATACGTTGAAAGTAATAGTATAGTTTAGATATCGTTTCCATACGAATTGATACTATTTAGATTTTAATTGCTCGCACTAAAAAAAAACACAAATTAAAATAATAGGATTTTGAACGAAAGAGTAAAATAAAGATCAATTAAATAAAAGAGAGATGTAATTGAATAAGAGAGAGTAATTCGGGTTATCGTGAGTCATGGAGTAATAATTGATTGGATCGTTGTGGTAATTGAGCATTGAAATAGCTCAATTGTTTTATAAATTGGATCCATTCAGATTGTCTAGGTAATTCTATGATTGCTTGGACATTGGGAATTGAGCGGTTTCCTGAGCAATTGGGCGATACCTTCAAAGTTCGACGAAGCGTTCTTCATTTTTTTTTGATATCCCTAAGTTTTGTTCACTAAATATATAGTTAATTATCACGTTTGCATTCACTTCAAAGAATAAAACAAATTCAATAATCGTATGGAATAAACATCATGCTTGCATTCACTTCAAGGAATCACATAAATCCAATAATCGTATGGAATAAACATCATGTTTGCATTCACTTCAAGGAATGACATAAATCTAATAATTGTATGGAACAATCATCATGCATGCATTTACTTCAGTGAATATCTCCCATAAAAATTCTTGAATCTAGACGACTTTTATAACTTGAACTTGGAAGAAGCCTATAGTCGAATTTTTCGACACAAAAATATTGTTTTCAAGCAAATATAGATTTTATAATATTCATACTATTAAATAGTAATTGATCAACCAATATATATACAATACATACAAGGAACAAAAATTTAATCCTCATACGCGGCGTTGTTAAACCAGTCCACAAGGTCCTTTAAAAAGAAACTCTTTTGAGACCATTAGCCTTGTAGAACGGGATATCCAACCAAAATACTCGGATTAAACCAACTTAACAAAGGATATATTACTTATTTAAAGGTTTAATATTTGTTTTAATATCATGTAATACTTATAACACGAATAAAACATAAACTTTCATCATCATAATAAAATAAACAAATATTGGTTATAAATAAAGACAAAAAAATCTCAAATTAAATAAATAAAATATACCGAACTTTCCATTAATTTTAATATATGGTAGTTTTAATCACCAATATTTTGTTAAAATCTTTTTTGGGAATTACCGACAAGCATCAAGGTAATTGAACCACTTTATCGCTACACAAATAACAAACAACAAAAGATTTTTTAAAAAATAAAAATCAAGTCAAAAATCAAGAAAGAAAGATAAATCGATAATTAGAATATAATTAAGGGAGAAGAACTTATCAAGTCAAATTAAAATTTCTTTCATGAACGAACATAGAGTTTTCATATGAAATTTTATATTTAATAAAATTATATGAATATTTAAAAATTTTATGATATATAATTAAATTATTAATAATAAATAAATAAAATTAAAAACATATATTATATTTCTATTAAACACTTTTTAAAAAAATTATCTTCAAAAAATCTTTATCTCTAAGATGAGTGTCTTCGGAGACATCTAGGCCTATGAATGGATTAAACAAGCACAAATAAGAGTGTATTTATGCTCATTTATTTAATTTTAACCAAACAAATGAATGAATACGAACATAAATAAACGCAAAAAATTTTATTCGTGTTTCTTCATCAAGAAATAATATAGCTTATTTATATTCGTTCATGTTCGTTTGTTAACATGAAAATGAACATAAGCAAACATATATAATATGTTAAATATTTAATATTTTAGGATAGGTCGATTAATTCAATTAATTAACCAATTTTAAATTGAACTAATTGATAATTGAAATGTAAAAAAAAAATTAATTATTAGCCGAAACTTAAAATTATCTAATAGATTTATCAATTTTATTTTGGTTCGATCAGTTAATTTGGTTTAACCAAACAATAAACACCATAGTAAATCCATTGATTTTTATTATAATTTAGTACCTCATCCACTAAACCGATTGGTTTTTATTATAATTTTATTCATTTTTATCGCATTACGCAATATATAATTATACATGATAATAATAATAATAATAATAATAATAACCTTGAAGAGTTAAACCAATTAGACACTTCTTCATAAAATATTTTAATCCATATCTATGAACCGTTGTTTAGCTTAATCTAGTATTTAATTGCACCAAAAAAAAAGAAGCATGGCAATGAATTTGACGTGTAGATTGTTGCTTTCTGTTTCATGTTGTTGAACTACTCTTTTTCCTAGTCAAATTTCCCTATTGTCATTAAATATAACAAAAAGAGAAAGAAAACAACAATTTGGGCATGATCCATACCTAACTTCAATTTTATAGCTGGGTTAATTTTCGTCTAAGTCATGGAAAAATATTTAAATTTACTTTTTTTGTTCCACATGAAAAAGGATTATGTTCCGATGTAAAAAATTTGAAGTTTTAAATATTTTTTGTGTCATTAGATGAGTAAAATAGATGAGTGAGATTAATATAAAAATATGAATATTATCACTTAAAAAATTTAAAAAGTTAATTATAAATATTTACTTTAACGTATCGAACAATTCAAAAGACATATAAAATTTATTATATAATTTACCTTATATACAAATAGATCTTAATCCATATATATATATATATATATATATATAATTTTCTTTATCTTCAACTTCTTCTTGAATCCATCGCCTAAAGCTTGTAGCCTTTTAGGTTATATATTTGATGGATAGTTTTATCATTATTTTATTAGTTAAGGAGTTAGCACACACATCCCCAAACAATGATTATTATTCTAATTAGATTTTTAATTTTTTTAATATTTTGATTTATCTTTAAATTATAATTCGTAATCTAAATTGATTTTTAAAATTCTTGAATATTTTGATTCTAAATTTTTGAATATTTTGATTTTTTTTTTAAATTATCAGTATATGTTAATCATGTCACATATTAAAAGGACTATTATAAAAATTGTTGATCGCATGAAAACATTGATGTAAATTTTGTAATAATATGATCCCATATAAACAATAATTTGAGGTTAAAATTAAAACATTCAAAAAAATTGAGAATTAATTTAAAATGAGATTCATAATTTAAGAATAAAATTGAAATATTTAAAAGTTTAAGGAGTGATTTAAAATAAAAATGATATTTTAAAGACAAATAATAATATTTAAAAATTTAAAGATTAACAAAATTCAATAAATATTAAAGAAATCAGGATATAAGTCTTTTTTTAATAGTATAAAAGTATTTATAAGTTAGTATAAGTTTATTTTTCTTCAAATATTACTAAATGGTCCTTGTCATGACCTGAGAGCATTTTATATTTAAATTAAAAGTTTAATGGTTATTTTATAACTTTTAAAACTCCAATGACCAAAATGTCAATTTTACATAGTTTAGCTATCTATAGTATACTTTACCCTTTATTAAATTAAGTTTGGAATTAAAACAATGCACCGAATTTTCGGGATTAATGAAATTAAGACATGAAAAAGGATTTGGTTTCCAATGCCCCAAATGCTCTTTTTTATTTTATTTTATTTTGCATTATAATCTAATTTGGTGCACCGGTTTTCTCTAATATTATTTTTACCCTACGTGAAATTAGTAAAATTCATAATAAAATATAGTTTATTTATTTTAATTGAAATTAATTATTACTACTTAAATATATAATGTATTTTTTAAGCGAATAATTATCTATTTTATTTATCAACATATATGGTGAAACATTAAAATTTTTAAATGCAAGTTGTATTCTTCGAACCATTATGGTATTAAGTTATTATTCTCAAAACATTGTATATACTCAATGAGTGACGGATCTAGAAATTTATTTGAGGGTGGACATATATGAAATTTCGAAATCTCAGGGTGGGCACAAAGTTTAATTATTATAAAAATTTAAGGATTAATTTATAAAAATTAAAAAATTAAGAGTAAATATATAAACTTTAAAAAGTTCAGGGTGAGCCTGTGCCCACCCTTTACATCAGCCACTGTACTCAATGACAATTAAAATAACTATTAATATTTTTATAACAAAATGTTACTATTAATGCTAATAACTATTAGTATACGGTAACGGGATTAATTTTAATTTTAATATTGATTATTGATTATTATTTTTTATTATATTAGACTTTACTGTAAATAAAGTGAAAAAAATAAGAGAGACAAATTAAAAAAAATACGAGACAAAAAAAATTACTTGTATTATATTCTCAATGTAGGTGTGATACAATACTTTCTTTGAACTTTATATTTATAAGTATAAGATAAAAATTTTAATTCTAATAGATATTGAAATATAATAATAAAGTATATTAAAGTCTCATTTAATATGTCGATATCTATTATAAATAAATATATTTATAATACCTATTTGATATTTATTTTTTAAAATCATTTAAAGATAAAAGCCTATAAAATATTTAGTAAAGGAAAAAGATTCCGCATGCCGTGTAAAATTCAGCTTACATAAACTTAAATACAAATGCCTTGACATTTTTTAAGAAAAAATTTAAATACACATTTTATGTAAATTTTAGTTACACAATTTTTTAATTTTATAGATTATAAATTTAATTTATGATATAAATTTAAAGATTAGATTTTAAGATTTATAATTAAATTTTATATTTAAAATTTAAGATTTAAGTTTTATAATATAAATATATTAATTTATGATTTTATAATATATGTGTGAAAACTTTACTTTTTAAATACAAATTTATGCAGTATATTATTTCACATTTTATCCCCTCCATTTAAATTTCAGATAACATTATTATGTCATGCTAAAAACGGGGAGACATTCTTTTCAAAAATACATGGAGGATGGGTAGGATTAAATACATTTCCATTTTTGAAAAATATAAATTCTTTTTGTTGCCTGTTATATAATAATAATATTTTTTGTATTTTATTAGCATTTTGAATGGAAATGATTAATTTATTAAAGAAATATGCGAAAGAAGTAATAATTTTAAAAAATATTAGATAAAACTAACTCATTATATCGTACATAATTATTTTTAATAATATTTTTTGATGTTATTTTTTAAAGTTATTTTTTTACATGTAATCAGGAACAATATTTAAAAATTATATTAAAATAATTAAATATTATTAGATAAATTATAAATAAAGTAATAAATATAAATTATTTAACAATTTTTTGTTTAATTTCTCCTTCATAATTCATTTTAATAATTTCTCGTTTACTCGACTTCGTTTTCAATTTCTCAACCATTTTTCTCAGCAATTAATTTAATTATTAACGGGGAAATAAATAAATCTAAGAAGGGGCATAAGAGTAGTAAGAAAAATAACTGTTGGTGAAATCGGGAAAATGAGAAAAAACTTATATTACAAATAATAACTTGAATTACGATGATTTTTTTTATTTAGATAATTAAAATATTTTTTTATCAAAATAAATATATAAAATATGTTATTTAGTTAAACTAAAAATTTAAAATATATTTTAAAATCAAAATAAATATTTAAAGTTATTTTAATTAAAATAAATATATAAAATATTTCTTGATTAAAATAAATATATTATCTAATTTTTTAAATTCATAGTATGTCATTAATTAAAAATATATTATTTTAAATATTTAAATAAAAAATTACTACTATATTTTAAGTACTTATTTATCTGTGATATAAATAAAGGAAACTGAGCGGTGGGATGAACAGAGACCGATGTACAGTATAAAAGGACTCGGTGGACGCTTCTTCTATACAAATGCAGTCTCATTTCTCTCTTTAAACTTCGAAATTATAATAATAGCAATAAATATAGTATTTTTTTTTTTTCTTTTGTGTTTTTTTCCCTTCATTTCTCTTGATTTTGATACCTCCAAACGAGATTTCAAAAAGCGAGGAGAGGGAATGATAGGAAGGGAAAATTCGTGGTAGACCGCAAGCTTCCGAGAAGGAGTTGTTGCAGATCCTAAATAACGCTAAAGTTTTCTCGAGAAAATTTTCCTTCATTTATTCGCCATTCTGTTTTTTCGCTTCAAGGTACGGACGTGAAAGTTTTAGTTGTTTTCCTTCTCATTTTGTGTATTTGATCTACTCTTTTTTATAGTGGAAATGTTTATGCTCTGTTTGGATGACTATTTTGTTTCATGTATTGGTGTTGAGTAATGGTGGCGGCCATGAGAGATCTAAGATTTTCTCGTTTCTATTTCTGTGTTATGTGTTAATTGTAATTTTCTCATGAAACGGACCCGGGAAATGTAAAAGATCGTCGATAGATGTTCAACTGTGCACAGGAAAGCTGAAACGTGTTCATGATTTGCTTGCTATTTTTCTATCTCATTTTCCTTCTTTTTAAATTTTTAGATCAGCTTTGTTTTTTTCTCCCTCGTTACGCTTCCTTTTGGCGACATATCTTCGTCAATAATTAGGAGTTTTTGTCATTTACAGTGTCCTTTTCTGTTAAATTACCGTGTTTACATTATAGTTTCTTTTGAGCCTCTGTTAAATTCTTCCTTTCTAAGCAGATTTCCAGGAATTTAGAATTATTTTGATTACTTTTAGATTTTTTTTCCTCTGTTAACGGTTCAATGGCGAAAACTAAAAAGTATGCTGCGTGCTGTTTTTTTAATCTTCATAGTCAAAATTTAATGATTTTGTGATTATCGAAGTTTATTAACGTGTTTTCTGGAATATTCTGATTCTTTATCTTGTAAGAAACAGTTGGGGATGCAGCAGCTTCCTTTCTAAGAAGCTTGATTCCGAAAGAGGGAATTTTAGTGGATAAATTGTTGTTTTTAATTTCCAAAATCATGGTTGCTACTGCTGTTACGTCCTCGTTCTTTCCTATTACTTCTTCCCCGGACTCCTCTGACTCGCAAAACAAGAAGCTTGGAAGTGGATCTAGTAACCTTGGAGGTATCAAGTTGAAACAATCCGCTTCCTCCGGAAGTTTCCAAGTCAAGGCAAATGCTAAGGCCCCTCCTAAGATAAATGGTACCTCAGTTGTGACTTCTCCGGTTGAAAGTTTCAAGAATGAAGATGGTGTGAGTTCCCCTCCTGCCCGGACATTTATCAATCAGTTACCTGATTGGAGCATGCTTCTTGCTGCTATCACAACCATGTTCCTGGCTGCTGAGAAACAGTGGATGATGCTTGATTGGAAGCCGAGGCGGTCTGACATGCTCATTGATCCTTTCGGTATTGGGAGGATTGTTCAGGATGGTCTGGTTTTCCGACAAAACTTTGCAATTAGGTCTTATGAGATAGGGGCCGATGGTACAGCATCCATAGAGACGCTAATGAATCATTTGCAGGTTCACCAGCAGTTAATTGGATACAGTGTTTGAACAACTTATTTTAGGAACCAGAATTTATAGTTACTTTCCCAGTGGATATGTTGCATAAGCTTTTTTTTTTTAATTAATATACCTGCAGGAAACCGCTATTAATCATTGTAAAAGTGCTGGGCTGCTTGGAGAAGGTTTTGGTGCAACTCCTGAGATGTGCAAGAAGAACTTAATATGGGTGGTTACGCGGATGCAGGTTGTGTTCGATCGGTATCCTACTTGGTAAGACATACTTTCTTGCTCCTGGTTTGCTCTTGTAGCAAAAACTCATGATATGTCCACTTATGTTGTTCTCATGTGGTTATGGTTTTATACGTGGATCATCATGATGCTATGTTGAGTTTTTCAATTCCATCAAAGATGCTTCATTTTTTGCTGACTTATTTTTTCTGTCTTGCAGGGGTGATGTTGTTCAAATAGACACTTGGGTCAGTGCATCGGGAAAGAATGGCATGCGAAGGGATTGGCTTGTCAGTGACAGTAAAACTGGTGAAATTTTAACAAGAGCCACGAGGTAGGACATTCAATTCTGTTCTTTCGTGATATAATCTGTTCCCCTTGTTCATCTCGGAACAAATGTCCTTTTTCATGTTCCTGTATACATTATGGAATGGTGATCCAGGACTGACATACCTGGGTTCCTTTTGATTTGATTCTGGTTTTGGTGATATGCAGTGTGTGTGTGATGATGAATAAGGTGACTAGAAGGCTATCTAAAATTCCAGAAGAGGTCCGAGGAGAAATAGAACCTTTTTTTATGAACTCTAATCCAGTTGTGGCTGAAGATAGCCGGAAATTAGTGAAACTCGATGAGAGCACGACTGAATACGTGCGTAAAGGTTTAACTGTAAGTCCTTGATGCTCTTCTATTGTCACTCAGTATTTCTCACTTGTTGCATTCTTACACAGTATTTTTACTTTTCAGCCTAGATGGAGTGACTTGGATGTCAACCAGCATGTAAATAATGTGAAATACATTGGCTGGATCCTCGAGGTCGACTCAATCTAGTAAATATCCAACTGTTTTTCATTTCGATTCACTGCGTTTTAACTGCAATGTAATATTACTGATTGCAGAGTGCTCCTTTGTCGGTGTCAGAGAGTCGCGAACTTTCTTCCATGACACTGGAGTACAGGAGGGAGTGTGGGAGGGACAGCGTGCTGCAGTCGCTAACAACCATGGGTGTGGGGGACTTGATGAATGTAGATGAAATAGGGTGCCAGCACTTGCTCCGACTCGAGGAAGGGTCGGAGATTGTGAGAGGGAGGACTCAGTGGAGGCCCAAGCATGCCAGAAGTTTTGGCAGTGTGGGTCACATTCCAGCAGAAGGCGCATAAGTTGTGTCTAATCTCATTGCTGTGTGTCACAATGATTAATGGTTAGGATCTAATCATGTGTTCTATGGATATATATACATACATATATATATATATGTTTCTTCTTTATAATATATATTCCTTTAATTCCTGTTGAGAAATAATAATAAAAGAGGTTGTAATCTTCAGTGTAATTAGGTATTGCCTTAATTCTTATTATCTTATCTAATTCTCTTTCAAAATTGGAAGCCACGTGGAATGGAATAACGAGGGATTATTCTTTCTCCTGTTCTTTTAATCTTAAGTTCTCATTAAAACCCTTAATTTAAAATATGTATACTGTAACCATTATATATTAGGCTTTAAATAAAAGTTTATTTTTTTTTTATAAATTCCACTGAATTTTTATTAAATTTATAAAAAATTATATATATATCGTGATTAAAAATTAAAATATTTGGATTAAATAATTTTAAGATTCTTACAACTAAAAATAAAAAATATATAAATTCTATGGAAAAAAATAAGAAGCTTCTTGAATCTCATTGTCTCTGTCCAAACGAGACGCATATTGAAGAAAGAAAGAGTTGTAAGCGAACCAAACTGTCATGCAAAAAAATCGCTACTAGGACTGATTTCATCCGTAAACAACCATCAATCAAGTGGGGATAAATCTTTTTAAATGACCACCGATAAAATAAAAATAAAAAATTAGCATGGATTGAATCTTTGTGCGAACAACAATCAATTGCTAGTATATGCTGAAACATGCCACAAAGACAGATGAATCAAATCACAAAACAAAAATATGTTAGAAAGACAGAAGAAAAACGTGTCACAAGGACAGAAAGAACGTGCTATAGAAGCAAAGATTCTTATTAAAAATAAAACAAAAATAAAGAAAATAATATATTCGGTGATCGATAATTAATATTAAGATTAATTGTCGACCACCGATCAAAAGGATTGATCTAAACAAAGAATGACAATAAAAAAAAAAATTGAGGGGTTTGAAAGAATGAGGCTAAGGGACAAATCAAAAAAGAAATTAAATTTTAAAATTAAAGTGTTTTTGTATGAAATAATTTCGACACCTCCAGCTATTTTTTGGGTCAAACTTTGAAATTAAACGAGAAAGTTTCATATGATACTTTAGGGATTTCAAAGGTTAGATTAAAGTCTATTTTTGGTTCCAAATTATACTAAATTAAGCTTGGATAATAAGATCAAATTGTAATAGCAACGAAATTAAATTGATTATGACTAGAATTGATAAATGAACTAAATTCAAATTTGGAAATCGTTATATGTATAAGTTTAGGTTGGTGTACTTGTACCGGTACGAGGCTAGGTTGTATCGGATGAAACGCCATGTATGTACTAAATTTTTCATATTTCAGTAGTGATTGGTTGTATATTTTTGAACAAGTTAATAGTGATTACAGTAGTATTTGTTCTAGAATATAATTTTCACCATTTGATATTGATCGCTCAATCATTTTGCTGCATCGCTGGTGCTCGAACCCGTGACCTCTAAGAACAACAATTGTTCTGTTAAACGCTTGGGCTAGAAGTCTCGTGTCCAAAACTAAAACTTTAACAGTAATATATTAATACACAATTCTTAAAGCACGTCAATTTTTATAGCATTTAAAGTTTGTTTACTATGCTTAACCCTTTAGGAGCCTATAATGACATCTTAAAATAAATTTCAACCTACACACATGCCATATTATGCTATATATTTTTAGCCATATTGGTTATTACACACCGCAAAATAAAGATCAATTATACATATTGTCACAGACCGTGAGTCGTGACTACGAGGGACCGAGCGAGATGCTTTCTGGTGGTGCGTAAAGCTTGGGAGCGAGATAGCATTAAGGGTGTAGTACGTGCCGAGCAGCCGTCCCATCTGGGATGGGCGTGCTGATCGTGCACCACACTGGTCGGGAGCTGTCCCCGCTTCCCTGATGAGCCCATGGGAGGGCAAAACCAGTAAGCGTCGGAGATCGTTCAGGTTGATCTTCGGGCATGCGAGTGTCCCGAGGTGCCGCACGGGTAGATGTCCCTGCGCGAGAACTCTGACCCCGTGACAAGTGGTATCAGAGCGAGGCTGTGTGCTAGCTGTTGGGTTTGCCGAGCGCCCCTTGTGCTGCGAGAGCGAGTCAGAGGACGAGCGTGTTAGCTCGCACCCCAAAGAGAAAGAGGGTGTTCGCGAGTGGGTCCTCTAGAAAGAGATTGAGACGAGGACGAGTAGGCAGGAAGCCGCAGCGAAAGTTCTCCGGTTAGGTGAACTACAATGGGATACCTCGGAAAAGTGGCAGATGGCCACGAGGTGATTGCAGGGAGACCTGTGCCCGATATGAGAGGGCGGCCCCAGTTAGTGGGTGGGTTTGGGAGAATTGCACACTAGTTCATGGCACGTTTCAAGAAGGTCAAGAGTTTCCTCCTATGCACGAGGGCATGCATGAATTGGGTGGAGGAGAATGTCACGGACCGTGAGTCGTGACTACGCGGGAACGAGCGAGATGCTTTCTGGTGGTGCGTAAAGCTTGGGAGCGAGATAGCATTAAGGGTGTAGTACGTGCCGAGCTGCCGTCCCATCTGGGATGGGCGCGCTGATCGTGCACCACACTGGTCGGGAGCTGTCCCCGCTTCCCTGATGAGCCCATGGGAGGGCGAAACCAGTAAGCATCGGAGGTCGTTCAGGCTGATCCTCGGGCATGCGAGTGTCCCGAGGTGCCGCACGGGTAGATGTCCCTACGCGAGAACTCTGACCCCGTGACAATATCTAGATCATATGTCATCACACAAAGAGTTCTAGATAGTAGATACTCTCATCCAACATCATCAATCAATGAGGGGTCAAAATCCTCTGACATCGCTATTAAGACCAAAACTAATACATCTCGTCAATATCACCAAATAGAGCTTTAGTTTTAGGAACGTAGTCTACTTCTATCAATTAGTTCATAGATTCTATAACATATCAATTATATCTAATGTTCAATAGATTAATAACAATGATCCAATAATCCGATAACAATGTTCAATAATCAATATATTTTTATTTTAACGATTCAATAGTTTCAGTTATAATAGCAATGGTCTGATGATCAATGAATCAATGCAATAGACTTACCAATACTTACTAATAACACCTTCAATGAGGTTTTGATGTGTATTAAACAATAACAATAAAATCTAGAGAAGGCACCTAATTAATCCCAAGACTCTAATTATACTCACCGATATCTATGAGTTTTCTATGTCTTTCGGATAATTATTTTCTTTATTAGGTACATTCGATTTCTGGATCTAATGCGTATAAAGGATTGGTAGGATTGACCCTGGGCATACACCAAAAATAAACAGAGTAAAGATAAAAATAAAAATAAAATAAATAAAAAGAAAACAAGAAAATAAAGAAAACAAAATTTAGTTTCTAATCTCCGGCAACGGCACCAAAAACTTGATGCGTGTTAGATATGCGCAATTTCAGTGCAAGTGAACACGTCGCCAAGTAATAAAGTGATGCGTATCAAGTATCGTCTCCTCAGGGATTGATATACTTAATATGCTTCCTTTGATCTTCTTGCTCTGTAAAGAAAACAAAATAAAAATACAAGTGAATGAGTTGTGATTAATCTAAATAATAAAAACTAAATAAAGATAAAAAAATTAGATAAAGAAGGTAGCTAAGATCCAGTTGTGCTTTATAGTGGATTTAATCAACTCGTTCTTGTTCAATGCAATTGTACAACATTATCTCGGCAGAACTGTAGATTACTGCCTCGACAATCCCTTGCTCTTGGGCAGACTTTACCAAAGTTCGGCAAAGTGTCCTTAGATGACTCCGCTTATCCCTAAGTCGAAGTACTATTGATGATCAGTCCTTGATGATACCTCCCGGCGTGAATCAATTATAATCACCAACCAATCTCACACTTCTATTAGCCGTTGAAACTCTAAACCTATTACTAGGCCGAGTTAGTGTTCCATGGCAGAAACACCGTACTTATTCCTTTCGTAAATCTAACTCTCCCAATATTAGATAAATGGATGACTTACAAACTTCTTTCCCGATCTTGAATGTAAGAACAAAGAATGACAAAGAATAAGCAAACTTTGATATTTTATCACCATGCACTGGTGATGTGAAAATTGTTGTTTCTATACGTACCTTAATTTTAGGATTTATGAATTTAGTTTAAGGTTTGTATTTTATGATATAAGTTTGCTCGGTTAGAAATTAGAGATCATGGTTTGAATTTATGTTTTAAATTTATAAATTAGGATTTATTGTTTAAGACCTAAATTCTAATATATTACCCTAAACCTTAACATTTGAACTCTAAATTATAACTACAATTCTTAAATTCTAAATCCTTAAACTTAAACCCTAAATTAAATTCATAAACCCTAAAATTAGCAGGCTCATGAAAAATAAAAGGTTTTCATCATCCATAAAAGAAATATTTTCTTGGAATGAGAATAAAATAAATGGTATTTATATTATACATTAGCAGTGCAATTTTTTTGTTGCCTTATAGTTTTAAAGGCTAGAAGTCTAATTATAGTTTATAATTCAATTATTTAGGTTTACGTGATTAGAATTTATAGATTATAATTTAAATTATAACTTTTAAAATTTTAAATTTTAATCTTAAACTTATGTTTTTTATCGAAGAGCACGAATCATCTAACTTTAGTGGTTAAAGGAACGGTTGTTGTTCCTGAAAGTTATGGGTTCAAACACTAACAATACCACCATAATGATTAAGTAATCAATGTTCAATCATTGAAAGTCTACCTTTAGAACAAATACTATTATATCAACCGTCATTAAATAATTTATTTTACCAAACTTATAACGTTCGTAAATACAAAAAGTTTCCCCCACCCGTACACATATATTTTCCTTAAAATATAATGAAGCGTTTGTTTTGTTATCGCTGAATAATTTTTTGAAGATTCTTTTTGGAAGTATCGTACCAGTACCTGCTGTGCAATTGATTTCCATGACGAATTTCATTCTCACTTAACGCACCAATGACTAAATTATTCTTCTAACCCCCTAGAAAGGGTCAATTTAATATAAAGCTCAAGAAACATGTAAGGCTCAAATTAAAAAGAAAGAATTATAAGGGGAAGAAACAGATGAAGCAGAGATAAAAAAGAAGAAATAAAAATTTAGGGAAAGAAGAAGTTCATTTTATTCATTAATTTGATCAATAATTCTAAAACAAATTACCTGATTGTACTTTTAATCTAAAAAATAAATAATAAGAAAACGATACTGTTTTGCTTTCTAACAAAACTACATCATTTTAAATAATTCTCAAAATGGTACGTTACAATACTCTCTCCTCGAAAGAATCCTTGTCCTCAAGGATTAAAACAAAACCCTTTTTTTGATGATTAGACCAAGCATGACCACGAGCTCTATTAGTCTTGATTGAAGGTGAAGTATGACCTGACATGGTTTTAACTGGTTCAGTTTTCTCTATATAAACTTCAACATGTTATAATTTTCTAGGTAGCTGAAACTTAATTGAGTTGTTTTTAACTTGTTCATAGCTAGTGAACACTACATATGAATTACCGAGCCCTCTTGAATCTACAACAGCTAAATTACTTTTCTCACTTAATGCTACTATCATTAACAATCTCGTTGCTGGATTATTGAATATAGCTGAATTGTATCTCAGGAAGTTTTTAGTTTCCAGTTTCCAGAAGCTGCTGTTGTTAGTGGTTAACAACCGTTTCTGTTAAGTAGTTAGGTTAAGGTGCCAATATTGTTAATCTTGTATGTTAGCCTATATAAGCAGTGCATGTGTTTACTCTTTGCACAGTTGAATATACACTTCTTTTCACATATTCTCTATGGTTTTTGTTAAGTTTGATATGGATTGAAAGCATTTTAACCAGCAATTTCATGCGCAAAGATGACTTCAATACCCTTATTCTCATCCATTAATGGTAAACGAAACTTATACGTGTCATCATTATAATAAAGATGATTCTTGTACACCATCATCCGTGAATAAATATATCAAATTCTAAATAAAATATTAATACAATGTCCAATAACATCCAATAAAAATTTTATCATAGGTAACCCGAGAACAAAGACTTTAAGCCATTACAGAATAAACTGTAATCTTCATCTATGGCGGGGAACTTGGCTCTAATACCTTTGTAAAGGCTCAAATTAAAAAGAAAGAATTATAAGGGGGAAAAAAGATGAAGCAGAGATGAGAAAGCAGAAATAAGAATTTAAGGGAAGAAGTTCATTTCATTCATCATTTGATCGATAATTTTAAAACAACCCACCCAATTGTGCTTTTAACCTAAAAACCAAATAATAGAAAAATGACATTGTTTTGCTTTCCAACAAAAGCCACACTATTTCGAATAATTCTCAAAATGGTGCGTTACAAAATACTAGTATTTTATTGTTTTTACACATACAATACACATTTGAATGGCCCGTGCTACATAACCTTATGTTTAGACAGTTGCGATAAATAAGATTATTCTCTAAACCTTATGTTGTCTATGAAAAGTGCATCTATGGCTATACATGTATTAGCCTAACCTTTCTGTATTTGAGCATCACTCACAAAAACCAGATGGTCACCATCTCTAATCACCTCCATATCATCAATTTCACCTCCCTCTTTGTTCATCACTTTACCACCAAATATACCAAATTTCTTAGCTCCAATGGCAGTCAATTCCTCAAAGCTCCCTGGAAGTAAAACAAGCTTCCCGGTGGTTTCTCCCTTTTCAGGGCAACTGATCACCACTCTAGTTGGGTTAACTGAACTACCATCCTTCAAACCCTTTGGTTGATGAACTGACAAATCTTTCTCCACATTTTGTTTAGCCGACATTATTCCGAACAGAGAGTTTTGGAAGCTACTACTCCTACGCCTCAGACGGGATCGGCCTCTAGATGATCCATCAGTACCAGTTGTTGAGGTAGGGATGACCGGCTCACTTGTAAACCTCCCAAGGAAGCGTGTTTCCCGCTTCTCGGGAATAGGCATGATAGGCAGAGTTTTTTTCTTTTTGCCTGTTGATTCAAATATTGTCTTTATTTCTTCGTGCCCTTGTTGCTCAGCTAGGTCCCTTGGTGTCCAACCTTGGGTATCAGGTTTGTCGAGGTCGGCACCTTGTTCCAATAGGAACTTTACTATTTCAATGTTGCCTTCGCATACTGCAATGTGAAGAGCTGTGTAACCATTGTCCCTAGGACGTGTGACATCTCCTCCGTAACTAACGATTTCCTTGAGCAAGTTCAAGTCGTTCTGCTCGGCTGCAGTGCATGAAAAGTGACCGACATTTCCAGCATCGATGTTTGCCCCATTTTCCTTGAGCAGTTTGGCTAATTGGTCATGGCCACCTACTAATGCCTCCCATAGCGGTACACTTCCTTCTGAGTCTGCAAAACATAGTAATGAACCAAAACAATTATAAGAATTGGCTGCAGGTAAACAAAGTTAATATCAGCTGCTTTAAGCAAATACCTTTACAGTTCGGATCTGCACCATAATCTAGTAGGAGAAGAACACAGTTCTCGCTTCCTTTGGACGTGGCTATATGCTGATTTTATCGAAAACAATCACAAAAAATGTACTTAAAAGATTAGCATCGCAGTCTTTTAAAACTCCAGGGTCTTAACAAAAAATCAAAGGCTGAAGAATTTCACAAACCAGAGGTGTTCTTCCATCATTATCCGACTCGTTAACACTGTGCCCCTTTTTCAGTAGCTCATGCAACAACAAGTCATCTCCCTTGTGCGCGGCAAAGCAAAGATTGAGAGGCAGATCCATTAAAACCCCTTGCATAGTTGGATCATCCATATCTTTCAAATGCTGCTCCAGAGAAGAATTCGAAGATTAAAAGGATTGGACTACATTAGGCAAAGGGTTACATTGTAAAGTGTAACATGCATACCTCGAGGAGATTGTTCATGATTATGGTACCATCGCCGACATTGGCCTGAACAATATTAAGGAACGTAGTACGGTTTAGGCGAAGTAGTTGGCACAATCGTTTCGTACGCACTGTGAAGAGCTGTGGCTTATAACAAAGTACTCCAATCTCACCACAGAGATCACCTGCTTTAGCCTCTCCAACAACCTGAAAACCAGATGGTGTTGAACTCGGTTAGAGTCAATTCATGATTATTGCATTTGACAAAACTAGTGTTTGATTGATACAACTTACATGGTCAACTCCATTTTTCCGAACCAAAAGCTCCTGAGAAGTAAAACAAAACATCAGTGGTCATTTTTAAGATAAAGTTTAAACTTAAATCAGATACGAAATTTCGGACAAGAAGAGGAGTGTATTATATTTTTACCACAGCGCCAGTGACAAGGATGTAGAAATCTGTAGGTGCTTCATTCTGTAGGATGACATCTTCTCTTGGAGGAAAATATTCAGCTTTCATTTCTGAGACCTACAACAGTTATTTACAAATATACATATATATGTATAAATTCCATACAACTATAAAGATATAAGTTTTAGTACAATAGCTTTTAGCATATTTATAGTGGATTACCAGCTGAAAAAGCAAGTCATTAGAAACCCCGCGAAACAAGTACACATTATCCAGAAGAGAGTAGAAAAGATAATGTGAAATGCTAGATCGGATGGCTTTAGGAAGGGAATTGAGCGCCTCTTGGTGCTGCAACCCCTCAGAATCAGTCCGGTACTTGAGACATAAATGCGCAAGCATCTGATCTTGAAGGCGGCGTGGCAGTTGGTTTCTCTGAGCAAAGCTTGAAGCAGCTTGAATTGTATCCCTCTGAGAGACCAAGAAAAGCGAAGATTATCAAAGATGAACTCGAGCTGGTGCAAATGCGAACCAGATAATAAACTATAAGAATTCACTCACGAATATTCTGGTTCTACTAGTTCCATGGACAACCAAGTTTGTCATGTTTCCAATTAAATACGCGGTCAATCCGAGGTTGAAGAGCATGTAGAAAGTGTCGAATATCATCTCCTGTTTATTCACAGGATGCAAATCCCCGTAGCCAACAGTAGTGAGTGTAGTGATAGACCAGTATATCGATGTCACATATCTGACAGAGAGGCTCTGTTCATGGAAATTATCTCCCATAGATTCTGAAAGCCATGTTTTTCCAGGATCATGATATTTTGCAGCAATACGATAATAGAAACATCCAGCACAATGAACAGCAAAAATGGTAACCTAAAAAAACAATCCAAAGCTCCATAAGTGCCAATCACATTTCATATAACATCACCTCCAGTTCATTTTTCTGTTGTACTCACACAAATAAGTTTGGCACATCGAACCCAAAAGTAGTTACAGTTCTTGTCTTTCTCCAATCTGTTGAAACCAACAATGCTTCATGTCAAACAAGACCAGGCAATAAACGAAGTTGAACAACAATTATGATAGTGACAAAGCACTTGTACCTTGAAAACAAAGCACTAACTCTTCGGAGACGCCAAAGGCGAAGCATGTTGAATAGGCCATATGAGCGCAACGGCCTAGGGGAAATCTTCCGAGCAAGCTCGGATGGTATGGTGGATATAATGTCTAGAACCAACCAGGAACTGGCATACTTCCAAGCAATCTTTTTCGGGTCATCGATGAGGAGATAGGTAGCCTTATCGAGGTACGCAACAAAGAAAGTGAGAATGATATCCAGGGCAAAGAATCCATTAACAACGTTATCTGTAACAGCTAGTGGTGTATCCGGTTTCTCGAGGAACCCGAATTCAAAGGGTGAAACCCATGCAGTGTAGATGACCAGAAGAACCAGGAAAGTCTCCCATACCCTGCAAGGATCAAGTTAATTATTCCTTTCAAATTTCACAGGCATCAAGTAAGGACAAAACTGTTCCAATTGGAACACATCAAGCCCTCAACTTTGATCATCAATCCTTGTTTTTGGTACAAAAAGCAAAAGCATATACTACTTGTCAACAAAATATGAACGTATTCAAAGATCAAACTGCAGTTTTCAACAAAGAATTAACAGAAGAAAGCAAATATTTTTCAGTCCCTTAAACATTTCTGATTTCAATGTAATCCTTTCCATATGCAGCAACAAAGTATAGCAAAAAAAAAAAAAACATGAAAAAGAATTTTGCAATCCCAAAGGTTGCAGAGAACTGTTGCTTAACCAGAAGAAAAAAACAAGCTAAGAAAGGACAGATTTTTACTGTCTTTTCCAAAACAAAAGCTCACGAGATTCAATGCACTGATTTTCCCAATACAAAAAGAAAGCAAGGGGTTTGTTTACCTGTAACGACGATCATAGGGAGAAATGATGTAGCTTCTAAGCTTGATTCTATGGAAACTCCTGCCTCCAAGCGGAGGAAGTATACCAGTGGAGAGACTGTAATGGCTACTCTCTCTAGAGAGTTGCTCTATCTCTTCTTCTTCTTCTTGCCTACACAGTACTGAACCTCCAAACATCTCTCTCTTCTTCTTCTGAGCTTATTCTTCCTTTGAAAATGGTTGCTTTTCTTTGCCTCATATGTAACTTATAAGCTCTAAAGATTACCCTTTTTCCTTTCTCTTTCCCAATTGTATATGTACATAGTTTTGTTTTGCTGTTAATTTTTTACTGCTCAGTCAAGCTCTAACTGTAGTAGTGGAACAGTTACTAATATTCAATCTAAAGTCTTTCCCTTTTGAACAATCTTGGCATAAATTATGATTTTAAAAAATTAAAAAAAAAACTTTTTAAAATTATTTTTTATTGTACTTTTATTTTTTTTTTAAATAATGTAAAATTAAATCTTAGTTTCTAAGAGATATTTTAAATAACTGAATGACTTATATCATAAAAAAGTATTTAAATCATAATATTTTTTCTTAAGATATTTAAAGTATATATTTTATTAAAATAAGTATTTAAAATAGTTTTTGTCAAAATAATTATTTAAATTATTTTTTTATCAAAATAAATACTTAAAATATTTTGTATCAAAATAAATATTTAATGTATTTTTAATTAATGTCGTATTAAAACTTTTATGAATATATATGAATATATATATATATATATATATATACTTTAGATATTTATTTAGAAAAAAAACTTTTAAATACTTGTTTAACAAAAAAATTATACTTTTAAATATTTATTTTGTTGATCAAATAATACTTTAAATACTTAAATAAAAAAATTAATCTACTTTAGATATTTATTTATAATATAGGTAAAATTGAAACAATAAAATTGGAATGACCCTTACACAAGGAATCATTCATACTCACGAATGGAGAAATATTTTAATTTTTTGTTTACATGAAAAAAAATCCCTCAGATTATTTTGCTTTTAGTCTTTAAATTATTTTTTATTAAAATAAATATTTAAATTATTATTTTTTATAAGTCTTTGAATTATTTTTTAAAAATATATACCTAAATTATATTATTTTTTGTTTTTAATCTGTAAATTATTTATTGATTTAAAAAATCTGTGACATATCAATATCTTATTGATTAAATTTTTTTACTTAGATAATTATCATATTTAAAGTGATGAAAAAATAATTTAAATATTTAGTTTAAAATATGTATTTAAGGACTTAAAGCAAATAAAATATATAATTTAAGAGTTAGATTTTTTATTTAAACCTTAATTTTTTATTCAAGAAATAAGATTTTGGTCTATTTATTATTTTTACTTTTAATATGATGTAACACATTTTGCATCTCCAACTTGTTTTAAAAAGGTTATTTTCAATAAATAATAAAAGAGAATAAAATTATCCATTTTATATTTAATATAAATAATTACTATAATATAAGTTATATAATTTTAAAAAATCGTGCATGGATGGAACAGGCTTAAATTTATATGCATGTAGCATGTGTTCCATGACAAAATTTGATGTTTGGAGGACCATTTTAAGAGCTCTTTTTTGCAAATTTTATCAATCATAAATTATTTAAAATCCAGTTATCCAAAGACCCACAAATATAGTATTCTAATTATATTGTCTCATATTATCTTGTTTTGTATGAATTCAAATCTCGATATAAGAATATAATTTTTATTTAATAAAAAAATATTAATTAATCATTTTTTTGCAAATTTTATCAATCTTAAATTATCAAAAATCTAGTTATCCAAAAATCAATAATAAAATTATTATATGATTTCGGCTCATCACGTCATCTGTGATTTTATCTAATAAGATTCATTCATTTAATAACATATAAGAAAATGGTGAAAATTTACTTTAAAAAATGTGAATATTTACTTTAAAAATAAAATAAAATAATTATTAAATTTGACATTAATAACACGATAATTTTTGACAAATGCTACTAAATTTTTTATTAAATATATAGAAATTATAATTACAATGTAATTAAGAAGCAAAATAATTAGATTAAAAAATCCAAAAATTCTTACAATCCCAAAACAAAGAAAAATAAAATTCTATGGAAATAAGCAAACCAATAAAATTCAGCAACTTCCTGAATCTCCTTGTCTCCATCCAAACGAGACGCATAGTGAAGAAAGGAGTTGTAGGCTATTCAAACTGTCGTGCAAAATATACGGCTACCCAGGACTGACTTTATCGGCACTCAACCATCAATCGAGTGGGGATAAGTCTTTCTAAGTGACCACCGACAAAACAATAAATCAGAAAACTAGCATCGATTGAATCTCTGTGCGAACAACAACCGATCGCTAGGGTATGCTGCAACATACCATAAAAACAGACGAATCAAACCCAAAACAAAAATAAAAATATGTCACAAGGACAGAGAAAAGCGTGTCACTAAGACAGAGATCTTTATTAAAATAAAACAAACAAAAAAAATTCAGTGATCGACAATCAAAACTAAAATTAATTGTCGACTATCGATTAAAAGGAACGATTAAAACGAAAAATAAAAATAAATAAAATTTAGGGAAAAGAAAACGGCACTACGAGGATTTTGAGAAAAAAAATTAAGTTTTTGAAAACTATCTAACACTAAACTATAACTTTTTCGCAAAGAAATCATTATTTATACATAATTTGTTTTGCGATCATTTTATACGTTAGTGGAGTGTAATTTATAACTTGAAAAAACTATAATGGATGTCAGTTGACATTTTAAAAAAGCATTATATTATATATATTGACACTATTTTAGAAAGAAATTTATATTAATTTGAAAATAATTAAAATTTTTGAAGAAAGTTAAAACCCACAGTTAGGAAAATTTATTTTAGAATATTTTTTTCGTATTATTATAGTTTTGTCTATTAAAATTTAATTATTTAATTTTTCATATATATTTTTTAAAATGGATTCTCATTTTTTATACCATTTAAATAAAGAATGAATGTTTATAAAGAAATTGTTATAAAAATTTAATAACATAAATAAATAAATTTTAGTAAACATTATCAAAAATAATACGATAGAAAAAGGTAAACAATATAATTTCTCCACCGGACTCCGCACACTTTTAATCAAATACATGTTAACATCAAAAATTTTGTTATCTCAACCTAAATATTTTAATAATATAATTATAAATGAATAAAAATATTATTTATTATTTTACCATCATTATTTTTTTAATATTTTAAATTATAAAATAATATCTTATTTAATTGTAAAAATATATATTAATAATTATATTAATGTAATTAATATTTATATTTTTAAGTCGTCTATCAAGAAACGAACAAAAATTAAAAAAGTTCAGTATATTTATTTAAAATTTAATGTTTAGTGATAGAATTTAGGCTTTAGAGAATAATTTAATTTTAAGGTAATATGATTATAGAATTAGATTTTAACGTATACCTTAAAATTTAAATTCCAACGATAACCCTCAAATCTAAATATCACACTCAAAACTTTAACCATTACATCCTAAACAATTTTTTTTGAACAAGTTATTAGTGATTATAAGAGTATTTGTTCTACAATATTATCTCTATCATTTGACACTAATCGCTCAATCACTCTGTTAAATTTTTAAACCTTAAAACTAAAATATTGATACATAAAATAATTATCCCTGTGATAATTACAATTACATGAAAGTCACTAATAATGCTACCGTGGTCCCATGAGGCCATTATCCAAATTGAAGGCAAATCAAATCAATATGTCTCAACTACCATGCCATGCATGCTTCCATTTGGACTATTCAAAGCCGCTGTAACGAGAAATTATATCATGAGTCAGTCTCACCACGTGTCTATAAGACTAACCCCTAAAAACTACACACTTTAACAATTTTGTCATGTCATATTTTTTTTTGAAGTGAATCTTTAATTAAAAAAATTAAAAATCACTGATATAAATAATTTTTAATAATTGATCCCATAAATAATTTGTAAGACTAACCCATGATATAATTTCTCAACCGTAACACCGACGCCTGCTTTGAATGTCTCATACACCTTTTAAGATGGGGAGGTAAAGCCCACTTTCCTTTCCACTAAAAAAAGTTTTAAAGTAATTCACTTTTATTCAATAAGCAATTTAATGATAAAATTCTATTTACTTTAACTATACCCATAAATTTTAGATTATAAATTTTTGGTAAATTATATGTTTATTTTATAGTGGTTTATGTTTATGATTCGTGATTTTCCCTCACAATAATCTTTTATTCAAAGTTCAAACTCGAATTTTATTCTTTAGAGAATAATGTGTATTATCATTATATCCATTACTCATTGATAATTTTAGATTATAATTCAAATGTGCATATAAAATTTTAATTTGGTTCGATAATTTATATTAAAAAAAATCAATTTTCAAGTATTCACAAAAATAGAGCGGCAGGCCAAGAGGAAAAACGAAAAAGAAATCGATTTATCATCTTTGTAGTTAGGTCAAGAAAAACCCTTTGGATCTAATACAAGAATACAAGAAAGGCCGCCTCACAAATATTGATTAGTAGAATTTTTTTTATTTTATTCTTTGCTTTTTTTTTTATCTATATCTAATACTATCGACTATCGATAAATGAATTATACTCGATTTTAAGTGTAATACATTTAGTTCTTTTGTTCTCAATTCTATGTTTTTTGACATGGTAGTTGACGTGTATTTTCTTTTTAAAAATTCTCCATTTATTTAAATATTAAATACAACATCAATCCTCAATGTTTTATTGATTTTTGAAATTAATTTTTCAAATTTAATTTTTTAAAATTAAATATTTATTTTAAAAATTATAAAAATGATAAACGAATAAATACCTAACACATGACATCATATTAA